>PNEQ01054652.1:0-26658 GCA_003012365.1 Medauroidea extradentata
AGTTACCAAGCGGACATACTCCTCTACACCCCTCGCCTCGACTTGGCCGCACGATACAGTGTTCTTTGTACCGAACTGAAATAACTGGTTTTTACTGACTTGGTCACGAGGCAGTACATGTTGAAACAAACAGGATGTGACCTCATGGAAATACTGGTCATGTGAGGGCTAGTCACGCGGCCAGAGTCTGACAAACAACACTATAATAACTTGTACTGGATGTGTAACTACCGGTCAGCCTTGATAACATGTATGTGAGGCGAACAACTTTCTGATGCAATGTCTGAACTGTGTTCTGGGCACTACAGCACCTTGAACCGTTTCGAAACGTAGTCTTGGTGGAGTCTCGTGACTTCTGCAGTTGTCTTCTAGTAGCTGCTAGTAGTGTACCACACCTCTCTTCTTTGCAGTCCGCTAGCAATGTAGGTGTTGCGTTAGTTACTAGACTTTGCCATATAATGATGTCGTTTCAACTTTTTGTATGGACTTTTTCACTGTAGCCAGGATGTAAGTCACAGTCGAGAGAGAAAAAGTTTCACCACATTAATAATATTCAGTACATTTGTTACGGAAATAGTATGCTACAGTGACAAATTTAATATAAATAGTATAATGAACACGGCTTAACTTTTAGTCTGCATATCAATATGGTAGAGAGTTTATTACATCTTAGCATACACATAGTTTGTCATCTAGCCAAATAAGCATCAGTTTTTGCTACATGTGGAATATAGCTACTTTTTCCATGATCTTATACTACGTTCAGTTACTTGGATAACATTTTCTCTGTTCAAAACTCTGATGTAGTCCTGGAAGGTAATTTTCTTTTTGATCACAAATTTCTGAATTCCTTTAACCTTTATACATACATTCTCGCAGCACCTTTAGGCATACATCTTCGCATGCAGTCCTAAAAACTCAGTCATAGACACAATGTTACATTCATCTTTGAATTTGTCTATAACCTTTTTTGTTTAAGGTGAGTAGCACGGATAGGCTGAAGTATCGAATTCATCCGTTATAAATAAAATCTAGGTAGTTCTCATACTTTATTCAAGAGTACACGACTTAATCTAGGTAGCTGTAAGTATACACACAAGAACGCAATGTAGTTGTCTAACCTTGTCAGAGTCAAGACAGAAGCTATGTGGTACGATGTCACATGACACTGTGTACGAGAATTTATGATTTTTTTTCTCATGCACACACCTGCATGGTGTCGGGTAACATCTGTCCATGTGCATACTGCTGCACTGTGCGAGACGCTAGCATGTCGTCGTCGCATGATGCAAACTGACTGGACTCTGGACTCTGAACTCTGGAGTTCGGACTCTGGGCTCTGGACTCTGGACATGCATGTTACTGCTTATACACCTGTGTGGTGCCTGGTAACATCCGGTCTCGCTGCTGGACTGAGTCTGGGAAGTACACAGCCGTAAATTTCTCTAAGACACAGTCTATGTATGTATCCGATGTATGCAAAGAAGAACACATTTCTGACAATAACAATCGCAAAGCCCATTATATGTACTGCCATGCCCTACCTCGCTGCGACACAGTGCCAGGTGCTTCCTGCCCTCCTGTTACATTTTAAGTGTTAAGAAAAATTATGTCACTACTACCCTGTTGTCTCAGTGGTAGCATGCTTTGAATTTAATGTAATGGTCCAGGAATCGAATCTCAGTCAGGGCACGATTGTTTTGTCCATCCTACATCATCAGCACCCAGGAGAGTCCCAACCTACCCAACCTATCAGTACAACAAACCATACTCAACCAGCTCAGCTTTAGTTCTAGCTGAATGATCAGGATTCCCACAAGTTTGAATGGTAAACCTTGCCAGGCGCTGGTCGATAAAGCTGCCTCCCACAATTTTGTCCACTTGTGTTTTGTGGATGTACATAAATTGATCTCTACCACTTGTACCATACAGCTTGCTACAACTCTACATCCAGGCGAGACTATGGGTGAGACAGTGATCCATGTTAGAATACACGACATTGTAACAACCATCACAGCATTTGTTTCTGCCGAGCTTCGCGAGGATGCTATATTTGGTCTTACATGGCTGACCGAACAGAACACTGTTGTAGAACCAGCCGACAGCCACATTTACTACGGCAAACAGGAGAGGCACACAGTGTATAACCTAGATCCTTGCCCAGAGAAGCAAGCCCCGGATGTCAGGTTAGAAGATCTGGGTGCCACCCGTGCCACCCGAGTACCATGCAGCAGTACATTGCATACTGAATGAACGTCATGATGTCTTCACAACAGCTGATCCCTTACACCATACTAATGTAGCAGCTAACACCATTCCCCTTGAGAATGACAAATCAGTGTATGCACCACCCCATAGTTACAGCCGCATCAGTGTAAAATCATAAAAGAACAGATTCGCGAGATGCTTGACAAAGGTGTCATGGAGCCTACAGACAGTCATTACAACTCGGCCATTACTCTAGCACCGAAGAAAGACGGGTCTGGGAAATTCTGTGTGGACTGCATACCGCTGAACCTGATAACACAGAGTGCACCACCTGCATACAATAATGTTCACGAGGCCTTGTCTGCAATAGGCCGAGCCAAATTACTGATGTCGCTAGACTTCCGCTCGGGCTATTGGCAAGTACCAGTGTCACCTGAAGACCATCACAAGACTGCCTTTACAGCTCCCGACGGGCCATGCTTCCAGTTTTGTTCGATGCCATTCAGCTTGAAATGTGCCCCCTCCACTTTTCAGTCGATGATGGTGCGAGTGTTAGACGGGTATATAGGTGAGTTCACCATAGCCTACTTAGACAACGTGATTATATGGTCGGAGTCGTGGGAGGACCATGTGCGTCACTTGTAGCTAGTTCTAGAACGTCTGGCAGTTAAGAAACTATCGTGCGCTAACCACAAGTATCACCTGGGTAAGGCCGAAATAAAGTTCCTGGGACATTTAGTAAATGAAAATGGACATAGGCCTACAGATGAAGAACTCCAACTTATTGAGCAGTGTGTAGCTCCTCGTACTCGTAAGCAATTATGCATGTTTTTTGGACTGGTGAACTGCATATGGGAGTACATAAGTGAATTTGCCATTCTTACTGCACCACTCACAGACTTTATTTCGCCTAACCGCCGGTTTGTATTGACAGACGAACATGAACAGTGTTTTACAGAGATAAAATGCCAGTTCCACGAATGCCCATCACTTGCACATCATGACCCCAGCCATCATATCTACCTACAAACTGATGCAAGCGAGCAAGAGCTTGGAGCAGTGCTGTTTCAGTTAGGAGATACGGGAGAATGTCAGGTGATTTGATTTCAGCAGCGCCGAATTTGGGCCAGTCGAGCGTCGTTATGATGTGAATGAATGAGAGTGTTTGGCAGTAGTCTGGGCCGTGAAACGGTACCGCCCATTCTTGGAGTAGCTTTACTCTATGTACTGATAACCGATGTCTCGTCTGCCTCCATTCATTGCGAGAAGCATGTAGCAAGTTAGCCCACTGGTCGCTATTACTGCAATCCTACGATTTTAAGGTACAGCACATCTCAGTCACAGAGAATCAGCTCGCTGACGAACTTTCCCGTGCACCAGGCAACACTGTGGTGCGCAACGAGGATGAGTAGGACGACCTTCTTCCCCCATCACTTGCTGACTCCCTTCCTGTCACTGCCAGCTGTAATATTATTGCCGCGGAAACAACAGACGTCACGTAGGGTGATGTACATAGCAGAGTGTTGCACGCCCAACAGTTATGTCAAGAGTCGCATCGTCGCATCACTGAGTGTGCGGCCGGTGCAGTAGAAGGCTGGCGCGTACTTGATGGTAGGCATGAATCGAAGTGCAAAACACCAGACACACCTTGGACCCTATTCGTACCTCGTGCAGTGCGAAACTTCGTCCTTACTTACGCGCAAGCTAGTGAGTTTGCGGGACATCCAGACGCAGGCCAGACTTGTCACAATCTGCACCGCTATTTTCATTGGCCAGGTATAGCCCGTGACACATTTAAGTTCGTACGTGCATGTCACGCGTGCAATTGCTTCAAGAACCGCCGATTGGATGGTGTAGCACAGCAACAGCCACGGTACCTACTGAGCCCTTCGACACTGTATGCCTGGACTTGATGGGGCCATATCCTAGAGATGCCATGGGAAAGAGGTTTGTGCTTGTCATGAAAATTACATTTTCGCGCTAGACGGAAGCATACCCGATATCTAGCTCGCGCTAAATGCATCGGTCGGATGCTAAGCACAGAATTCTATCCCCTCTGGTATTACCCCCGTGTGCTCCTGTACGATAATGGGACAGAGTTCACGAGTCGCGTATAGAGAGACTTGTATACAAAGTAGGGAGTAATACATCACACAACATCATACTACCACTCACGGGTGAATCCCACGGAGCACCACAATCAGGAGATAAAAACTTTGTTGTGTCTCTGTGTGGGTCAGAAACATACCACCTGGGATGAGCACTTGCCAGCCCTTCTGTTCTCTCTCTGCTGCTTTGCGAATGAAGCCATAGGCTACACAACAGCTGAGATCCTATAAGGTCGCAACCTTCCCCTGCCAGGCGAGTTCGCTTGTCCGCCCAGAGAGGGCACTGGGGTGGTCGAGAATGGCCAGGTACGCCGTGAGCACCGAGAACAGATGATTGACAATGTGCGCGCTAAGCAAGAACAATATGCAAGACAATGGCTACCCACCACCATACGTCCGCCTAGGCGTCCACACGCTGGTCAGCTCATGTACATAAGAGAGCAACCACTCTCATCTGCCCAGAAGAAATTTTTTGCCGAGTTCGCACCTCGCTGGAGTAGGCCGCACAGAATAGTGAGCTCTAGAGGTGCAACCAGCTATCTCGTACAGATCATCCGCCGGCTGCAAATTCCTGTGCATCGGGACTGCTTACGTTTTGCAGCCGAAGCTGACAGCACCGCAATGCAAGACAGTGTCGACACCAAGAGTACAAGTGACGCCACACCGGCGGCAGAACCGGCGCCTGGCGACCACCTTGCATATACCTCTATGCCACCAGACAGTGCTACTTTTCGCCATCTTTCACGGTCCATGACGCCCAACATCACGATGCTTACAAGGGACGCGCCCGAAAGTACGGCTTCCATATACGAGTTGGCTTCACGATTAGTACTAGATGCAACTGCGATGCAAGCGGACTCCACCCAGATTACAATGTCATTTACCGAAAACACGCAAATCGTCGCGACGCCAGACGTCTCGATGCCTTCATCAATACACCTGTGAGTCGCGACAAATGCACCAGATGCAGCTTGTCAGCAAAGCCCCACTGGTACTGCAGCATCACCTGATGACAGTGCGCAAATCGCTGCAGCACCAGGCGCCACGACGCTATTCTTAAAGGATGCCGCCCGGAGCTCTTCTGTCCCACGTCACACAGTCGTGCACGAGCTATGTCGAATTCCGTCACATCATGATGCTTCGACGCCCTCGGGATGCCTTTTACCAGAGGCGTGCCTGCAGAGAAGCATGAAAACAGACACCAAGGAGAACTGCGACGACCACACAGGCCCGCAGCAGGGAGATGCACCTCCCTCCTCCCATCCATAGCGAAAATGTCGCCCTCACTTCTCAGCTGACAACAGCGAGGATTTCAACGCTGACAGTGATGGCTGTTTGCCGCGGCGCTCCAAGCAACTCTGAAGTGCACCGTGCACACTTTGCACGACCCACGGAGGACCAGCCCCTCCCCAAGTAACCATCGATGTGGGCACGCAGAACAGACAGCATCATAGAACACCTCCAAACAGCAGACTACAGCACAACAACTATTTTAGGCCCCGCTGTCACCCATGAGCTCCAGTCCCTGCTGTTCTGGATACAGACGGATGATGGAGCGTGCAGCACGGCAGACTGTCTCCAGTGGAGGGAGGCGTGTCACATGAATTGCGTTCACGGACTTCTTTGCGACCATCTGCCATGTTGACTGCCCGCGTGGGAACCCTACACCCCCCAGATGATAGTTGGACTCGTCCAGCTACGAGTCATCGCCACCTTGTTTGCGACCATTAAATGTTAAATGAATAAAGCAAGGACTGGAAATTATTTAAACATAAAAATTTAATGTATCTTAATAATTTCTAGTATTTAGTTAGTTAGGGTCTTCATATGGGCTAGTAATTCAGTTTAGATTAATATTAGTAGTAGAACTTATCACAAGTAGAATAAATAAGTATATTTTAAGGCTTCATTAATATTCATTATTATTTTTCATCAGGGTTCATATGAAATCATCCTCGCTCATCTTTTTTGTTTTTGACGTGCACCAGCTGAAAGTACTGCATGGTACACCGCCATGACAGCAGTGTCCATGTAGCTTCTAAGCTAGCAGGACGTGTCGGGTGGTCGTGAGACAAATTAATTAGTTGTGATACACGACTGTTTTATTTTACGTGTGTTGACCCCGAAGTGACAACAAGGCGTCGCCCTGGCCTAAACAAGGGTGCACCACATAATGTGTGTCTGTTTTATATATACTACAATCAGCAGGACATCAGTGACCAGCAGGGTAGCCGCTGGGCCATCGACCACACTCCCTGAAGCTGGGATCTCATGCTCGTGTTCCACCGAGCTGGCCATCTATGCGGAACTGGCACCTAAGGATATATTTATCTGTCATTTCCCCCCCGACTGCAGCATCGCCAAAATCCCTGCACACTGTTCACTTCACCTCTTTAAGAATAAATCCGAGTTGAGACTGGAAGCCCTGGAAGTTTGCGTACATGTTGACGGTCAAGATTGAACTGAGCTTAAGTTAGTATTTTCACCACTTTCTCCCTTGCATTATACATTGCCAAACGTTCGTTGATAAAGAGAGCATAGGCTTGTGTGCTGGCAGGTATATTCACTGCTGCAGTAATTTCAATGCGACAATCAATTACTCCAGTGTTTATACGATCATCTTGTTTACTTACATAAAATACAAGGTGTGGGGCACTGTTCATAAACTCTTCTGGTTCGAGTGTGGTGGAAGCTTTGTGTCCATGGTATGATTTCTGGAAATCAGCAAACATTTGGTATGCCAACATGAAAGAACCATTAATGAAATTCGCGTTAAGGTCTATATACGGAAAACTTTTAGAGTTCAAATAAACTTTGGCATTCTTTATATTGATGTGATCAAACTTTGAGCGATCTGCACTTGTAGTATTCTGTCTTCCTGTCTGGAATGCTAGAATTATGTTGCGTGGTTTTCCGTTGCAAATGATGATTTAACATTCCAATTTACGTTTTGAGACTGAGTAAGGGCCGGTCAAGTTTCCAAGCTCCATGAGCGGAAGGCTACATCTATATTCCTTCCTTTCTCGACAAACTTGTGTAGTTTTATTCTCTCTTCCATTTTTACTTGAATGTGTGGCAGCAGCCACTCTATCGATTGTATAGAGAGTGTTGTGACCTCTGGGTTTTCTGCAGTATCAGTAAAGCATTTGTCTGAGTATTGACTAAAAGTATAACCATCTCTAGTTTAGAATTCACTATAATATGCTTGTAATCTTCTGCGAATCCTAGCATCGAGGAAAGTCATATGCATATTTCAAACCTTCTACCTTCGTACACAGGAACTTTTATAATTTGGTTTGATTCCCCATCCGGCCATCTTGGCTGCAGGTAGCTGGTTGTGTGTTAGAAAGTTATTCATAGTAGCTGTAATACATACATCCCATGTCTGATCAACCTCGACACCATTCAGTTCATAAGCAATTTTATTAATCATTTGAAGTACTCCATTTCTAATTATCTTGGTGGTTACAGGTAAGGCATTTTCAACCTTTGCTATATTGCCTCTGAATCTCAAGTATGAGTTGCATGGCAAAGTATAAATGTCCTGGTTTTGCACTGGTATTCGAAGCTCGGACGACAGCTGGTATGGTCCGGACAGGTACAGTGAATAAGCATGGAATTCAGTCTTTGTTATGGAATCCTCGTAACTAATGGGCTTGTCCACATTCAGTATTTCAGCTTCCATTTTTCTTGTCTTTGAAGCCTACACTCTTTAAGAACACAATATTTTTTATGTGTTAACATGCTGGTTGCTCTTGCTCGTGACAAACTAACCTTTGGCTTGGAGGGGAGACTTGTTTTTTATAATATTTTTTTCTAAAACTCAGGCCCATATTTTTTCAAGTGCAAGCGCAATGTAATTTTTTAGTTTCTGAAATTAATCAGTTTATCATATTATTATATGGTCGCATATACGTACAATAACTTCCTGCATGTACCTTTCTATGATTGGTGCATACATTTTTCGGGACTTCCACCAGTTTGAATCCAGGTGGAACAGTCGCTGACAACTCGTGAAGTGTATGGTTCGGTTTACCATTTAGATATAGGCCTATTACAAGATTGCAGTTTACTCTTATAACATTCTCCGGCAAAACGTTTATAGGTAAAGTTGACTAGTGTATTTTTCCGCTCTCCTACACATTGTGTTCGAATCATAGCATGGATGCTAGAGTATCTTTCTCGGTATAGTCAATATCTTTGCTGCATAAAATTTCGCTTTTTAGAGTGTTTGGATTTCCTCACAAAACAAAAGTTACTTGAGGACATAATGCTTGCTTGATGTATGCTGCAATATCTTCAATGATGTAATTCTTTACAAACTGGAATTTACAGTTTGAACTATGCACATTAGGTACTGAAAAATAACTTTGAAAATCTATCAGTGCCACTGACCACGAACCTTATAAATCCAGAGGCGGGAAATGCACGGAGTGTAGCTCTGAGCCCTTGCCCGTCAAGATCAAGGTTACAGACATGATTGATACATAGTAGTGCTTGTGCCGAACATTAATTAATCACTAATTAAGAACTGAAGACATAAATGGCCACGGTTCCATTGGCTAGGTAATTGCTTGTTCAAATAATTATAACTTAGTTCCATCACCTTGAAATACTTGCATGCTTCTATGGGCGGGCGAAGGTTGCCAAAACTGTTGTAGTATTCCACACTGTTTCCATATTTTTTTGTACGACACCCAGTGAGTTCCTCGGCCAGTAGCCGAATCTAACTTTATAATTCCACATTCATTGCGTCTTCGTTTTGTTGGTAATTTGTCTCTTATGTACACGCCCCTGAAATTAGGTATTTGCAATTTTCTAGCAAACATTTCTGAATCTAGATTTGTAAGTAGTCGATCAGGTAGTTGGTTTAAGATTGCTTCCTTCTCTTTCTGGTTTTTTTTTTCAGACATCCCCCACCCACAGAATAAGGTCTTAGGTAAAGGCCTTTCCCATTTTTTGACCCAAGTGCAATAGCTTCCATTTGCTTGTTGTGGCGTTGAAGTTCATCCAACTGTTTGCCTTGGTTTTTAGATGTGTTCACTGCTCTGGCAATACCAATAACTCCGCCAATCAGACCTCCTAGTGCTGCCAAGCCAAACAGGAGTAAAGGCAGGAAGCAACCTTGTTTCTTGCTTGCTTTCTTATTCTTTCATGTCTTCTTTTTCTTCTGACTAACTATATTTTTGTTAGACTGCTTGAATTTAATTCGAGTGTTTGTAGGAGTGGGTGGGCAACCCTTTATTCGCAAACCCAATCCTCTCTTGACTTTAGTCTTCATGAGCTTGGATACTCCCCAAGCAGATACTCTTTCACCAAAATTTGATTCCTTAGTTTGGCAATATTTTTTATTCTGTTTGCAAGTACAGTGTCAGCAGAGTTTCTATCTTCCAACTTGTTACAATTGGCATAAGCTATGTTGTGCTCCTTGCACGCTTCGTCCAAATGGTTAACTTCGATGTCACCATGCTCCAGCCTCTTTAGCTTAGTTCCTCGCCCACAGAACCGGTACCCTGGAATATGTGCTTCGAAGGGTAAATTATTTGTAAGTGTATTCACTAGTCCTCTTCCGCTCTTGATATTACTCCTACGAGACGTTACGATACACTGAGTTGAAATTATGTAAATACCTGTTTTCATGCATTCTTATCCAGTATCTTTCAAGCCTTCGAATAGTGCGGACATTAATAATGTGCCTTCGCTGCCGCTTCTGTGGTAAAGTATTTACAGCCATGAGTAATATGTTACAACATGAAAAAACTACATGTATTATGAAGACTTCAAGAAAGACATTTCACTGTGAACTCTGCCAACATCGGTTTTCTCGAAGGGATGCTTTGAAGACACATAATAAGATTTGTGGTATTGAGTCTCAAGAAACTTATCTACAACAAGAACCTCAGTAGCAATCACAATAATTTTTATGAATGCTCCACACACATCTCTGCACTCTCTGCAACCATCTCCTCACAAAACTATGAATTCTGTATGTGCTCCACAACTATCTCCTCACACAACTATACACTCTCCACACAAGACTAGGCACTCTCCACATATGTCTCAGAACCCATTTACTTATGCTGTGCATGACTCCACACACTCTCCACACACTCCCCGCACATCTCCTCATGCTCCACACATGTCTCTGCAATCTGCCCTTCATTCTTCTCATGCTCCTCAATTAGCACTGCAAGTTGGATGTAATATACATTTGGATAAGTAAGAAGTTAGTTTACCCCTACATATTACTACAGAAGATGAAGTCACCTCTCACGAATCGAGAATGGTCCCTTCCTACCCAATACTGTTCGTTGCATTATAGCAGGACCATCAAACTCCGGCAAGACATGTGTGCTGTTAAGCTTTCTGGAGGAGCCTAATGGTCTCCGGTTCGAGAATGTGTACCTATACTCGAAAGCATTACAACAGCCAAAGTATCAGCGACTTGGAAAAATTCTAAGTTATGTGGATGGAGTCTGGTATTTTACATTCAGCAGCGACAATAAAGATGTGATACCACCAAGTCAAACTCTACCAAACTCTCTGTTTGTTTTCGATGATGTGGCTTGTGTGAAACAGGATTGTATTCAGAAGAACTTTTGCATGGGAAGTCATATGTCAGTAGATTCCTTTTACCTTTGTATACCCAAACAGTTACTATGCGATAATGCCAACCTTTTGATTTCGTTTCGTATGGATGACTTGAACTTGATACATGTTTATTCTGATCTTGTTAATACAGACATGACTTTCGATAAAGGTGGGTGCATTTTGTTGGAATGATGCTCAAGGATTTATTGTCATAGCTAAAGACTTTCCCTTATTTATCACCAGTGTGGAATCGATCAGTTCATAAGCCTTAGCCAGTGAGAGATGAGCTCCATAATTTCAACGTTTGGCCATAATGGTCTGAAATGTAAAATGGAGAGTTGTTTGGTGCCTATCGATGTTGGGAACTGCAGTGCCGAAGGAAAAAGACTTAAAAACATTGCAAGTTCAAGAGAAGATGGAGATGCTGTTAACAATGCTTATATTTATACACTTCACGGTGATTTGATTAATTTAATACAAAATGTGCTAGACGTAACAAGTAATGATATTGCAAGTATGATAAATGACATGAATGATAAACTTGGTGTTATACCTGTTGATATGGAGACATTTCTGGACAGGAAGCTTAATTCAATAGAAGTACTGATAAATGAAACTTGCGGCGAAGACAAAGTTCTGGATGAGATAATACAGCACCGTACTAAACTTGAAGCTTCGATCAAAAATATTGAAAACATGCAAACATCAGTTTATAATCCACCTCCAGTTATAGTTTTGGAAGGGAAAAATAACAAGCCGAGTTCTAGGCCTCCACCTAAGAAAAACAACATATAAATACCCTGTCTTGTAATAAGTTGGTTGTACAATGTCTGGCATTGTCGGTGACTTACACACCGTAATTAAAAGTATTCATGCAAAGTACTTGACAGCTTAGTATGCTAGAATGGAGCATGATATGATTAATGAAGAAGCTTTCAAACCTATAACAGACCGACTGGACAGTTTGAAGCCGAAACTGCCTCCGCCTGTGACAGTGAAGAAGGAAGAAGAGCTTAAAAATATAGTGAAGTGCAAGAAACCTGCACAAGAAGTTGACGAAGATGATTTGCCTCTCTCTGAGTGGAAATGGAAAAAGGAACAAACCACGGTCCAAGGATAGAACATATGGAGTATACAAGCAAAATAAAAAATATTACTTGGGAAACAAGCAAATTTTATTCTTGCCTAGTAATGATGTAAAAGTAGACTCTGTCATAATCAAGCCGGCTTCTGGACTCTACGAATTACTGTTTAAACAAAATACTGGTACTTATTCGCATGGGGCCCTGCAACAGTATAAACGTCTTCTGAAACTTACGAGTGCCCATTTGAAAAATAATGATTCTAGCAGCAATGAATATAAGGATGAAACACACCCGAAATTCGACATTATTTCCCAGCTGTTCCCTGATGTAGGAGCTGCAATAGGATCTGGTCTCGATCTATGTAAGAAAAGGGAAGATGGGAGACTTTCTGAATATGTTTACTGGAATGATGTTAATGAAATTGTAGACAGACTGAGACTGTTAATTGCTTCTCAGCAGGCTGGAAATAATTCACGTACATATGAAATATCAAGCATCATTTAAGAATTGCATGAAGACGGATACATAGAATTAGTCGCCTAAACATAGCTGGGGAGCTGCACAAGCCCACAAGGCGAAATTATCCTCTACGTAAAGTACATGTGTTTGGTTTGATGGACTTGTATCAAGCAGACTTGGTTGAAATGATTCCTTATGCTCGCAAGAATAAAGGCTACAAGTACATGCTGACTGTTATTGATTGCTACAGTTAATATGCGTGGGCAGTGCCCATAAAAAGTAAGAGTAGCAGGGATGTAACTAATGCAATGAATATTGTTTTGCAAGATAAAGGTCCATGCAAGATCCTTCACACAGACCTTGGTAAAAAGATTTACAATTCATCACTTCGAGTTCTGATGTCAAAACATAAAATAAACCATTATTCAACCCACAGTGGTCTCAAGGCCAGTATCACAGAATGCTTTAATCGAACTTTTGAAGAATGAAATGTGGAAGAAATTTTCAGCACAAGGAAGCTACAAGTGGATAGATATTTTGCCTCGTCTGGTCTCGAACTATAACAATAAAATACATAGGACCACAAACATGATGCCTGTGGATGTCAAGGATAACTCTTTACTGCACACTGTTTATCAAAATGAGAAGAAACTGGACCTGAAAAAACCTAAACCAAATGTTGGGGACTATGTAAGGATATCGCGAGTGAAGGGAACATTTACGAAAGGCTACACACCAAATCGGAGCTCTGAAATATTTAAAGTGGTCAAGATTCGACACTACGAACCAAGGACCTACTACCTAGAAGGTGTAGAAGGCAAGACTATTCGAGGAGGTTTCTACGGCGAAGAAATTCAAGTTACCTAGTATCCAAACACGTATTTGGGCGAGAAAGTATTGAAGAAGAAAGGAAATAAGGTTCTTGTGCGGTGGCTGGGGTTCGATGCCAGCCACGACAGTTGGATTCGTCAGTCGGACATTATAGATAAATAATGTAAATTCTTATGTATGAAGGAATAAATAAATATTTGTTTAAAACTGAATTTTTGTGTTATTATTTATTAGCAAATGGTCTTTTTACTGGGAATAGTTGGAACTGCTACTGGTGTGTCTGGAAGGCTGTCTATGTCAAAAATTTGAACATATTGATACTCGAGGCGATGAGCTGGTCTAGGGTAAGGCATGCTGTTTCGTCATTTCTCCGCCCGCCCCCGCGAGGAGCGGGACTGTCCAGTGCGTGGCTGCAGACCTGGTTGAGTCATGCTCCACACGCGTAGAGACCTGTCCGATGTGCGAAGAGAGGATGCATACAGGAAGGCTGGCAGGTGTTTACACCGCTACCAGTTCATATTGCCTTGTCGAGTGATCAGGAAGTGTTCCGTGCCTTGTTAGAGGAAGTTGCTGAAGCATGCTGTCATATCTGTTTCTTAAAGAGCATCAGATGTACCAGTCCGTGTACACTCAATAAGTATTTACGTGGTACACTGCAACATTATAACTAGTTAATATAAATAAATTTAAAAATTGAAATAATAACTTTAAAAGAATAATAAAGCAGCAGTTATTACACAAAATAAAATAAAATTACTATGGTGAATTATCATACTTGTCAAGACTTGTGAATCTTGATGCCTGAAGGCAGTCATAATAAATATGTATTCATGACAGGAGCGAGAGTCCTGCCTATGGTACATTACCCGTCGTCCTTAAGCACGGCCTTGTGGAGCTGAATGCAAGAGAGTACCTAAAACTAAATATAATCAATTATTCGAAAGAGTAGTTCAAGTAAATTATCTGGTGGAAATTTTGAAAAATTAAATATGGCAGCCTCCAGAACATGTAAACAAATGAGTGTTGAAAATTGGCGGGAATTTAAAAAAATTAAATATGGTGGCCTCCAGAACACGTAAACAAATGAGTGTTTAAAATTGTCTGGAATTAAAAAAATTACATATGGCGGCCTTCAGAACATGTAAACAAATGAGTGTTTAAAATTGGTGCACTGAGAGAAAGAAATTGTTCACATTACAAAATATATTTGTTTGAGGAATATGTGTTTTACTGAAACATGCGATGTTTCACTTAAAAAAGCCTTGTTTACAAAAAACATACACATTTTTTTACTGTAACCAGGTAATATGGTTGAACATATTTGTTTCAGTTAAACAATATTTTGTTGGCATAACCAAGTCGCAGTTAGTTGTCTCAGTCTATATTTGTGGCAATAAACTAAATTTTCACTTGAAACATTCGTTGTTGTTTCTCTCAAACAAATGTAGTTTGGTTAGCGCAAACATTTCTGATCAAACATGTCATTCGGTTCTACCAAATATATACTTGCTTCGCCGTATACGTACTTAACATTTGTTTGCGTGAAAGATGTAATATCATTGTTGTGTTAAACAAACAGTTGTTTGTATAAGGTGATCAAGATGTCGGACACGCTGGCAACTTATTCGTTTTGGTTAGTTATGATTTTGTTTCAATCAATATATAATTTCGTTAAAATGTGGTTATTAATAATAAACAATGTAACAAACGCAACCCATTAATTTTCTATCAGTTTAATAAACAAATACCCAATTTTGTTAACTTTCCCTGTAATATCATCATAACCCAACCATTTTTAACAATTCTGCTGGTCTAGTGGAGCCGACCCCCTGTAGCTCAGTTGGTTGAGCGACCGACTTGGATACGAGGGGTTCTGGGTTCGATTCCCAGGTCTGGCTGGGTGTAAAAATTTGTGTTTGTCCATTAGCGTCTTTTCAATTGCCAGAGTCACCAAATACTGTCACAACTGGGGAATTGTCAAATACTAAAGCTGTAAAGCGGGGATGTTTGGCTCGTTGGCGATGTTGCGATCTCGCCAAGGAGCCTAACATTAAAAAAAAAAAAAAGTGGTTAAGGTAATATACTTCTAGTTTTAGGTTTTCGGGTTCAAATCCCACCTCTGCCAAGAAATTTAACTTTGTACAAAAACATGCAGTACATGATTTGAAACGTGAATAGTATCTCCGAAATAGGAAAATCGGCGAATAATTAATTTATTTTCTATTTTAAACAACCGGACAATGGCTGGATTGTTACCTAAAACATTCTTATTGTTTCACTCAAACAAATGCAGCTTGGTAAGCACAAACATATTTCACCAAACATATTATTTAGTTCCACCAAATGTATATTTGTTCTGCCATATATGAACGTACCATTTGTTTCAGGGAAACCAATTATATTTTATAGTACCATTTTTTTTCTCAGTGTGGGAATTTAAAAAAATAAATATGGCGGGGGTGGTGGGGTGGGGGAATAAGTCCAAGATAACGGATGGATCCAAAATAATTTTTAGATTTTTTTTAATTTTGGGAAATTTTGAAAGTGACATAATCCAATATGGCGGCCGGTAACAAGATGGTGGCGGTGCCGTCATCCAAGATGGCGACTTGGCACCATGGCACCTCAGCCACCAGCCACTTGTCCTCGGACCTACCAAACACCCCTACTCAAACGGTACATTATTTTAAAAAAAATGCCCTGGAAAAATTGTTTATCTATTACAGTCAGTACACAGTCTCAAATTTTTTCAAACCATTTGGTTAAAAAAATTTTTGAGTTATTTACTATTTTTTTTAATGGCCTTAACCGTAATCTGTTGCGACGCAATTAAGACGAGATTTCGACGTGATGTATATTGTGCCCAAACATTCTTCATTCAGAAAATATTTTTGCTCAGAATGTTGGCAAAAGCGATAGTCTAGTATAGGCCCTAGCTGTTTTTTAATTGGCTTCGAGAAACCTGGAATTTTTAATTAATGCATTTGATAATTTGTGGTCTGTGTGTACTGGCGGCTTCGAGTGATAAACACAATAAAAAACAAATACTTTTGTAGGTACCATTAATAATTTTGGTTGATGGGGCCGCGGTGAGCGATGGGTTAGACGTCTCGCCTCCAACCTAGGCGATCCGAGAACGATTCCCGGCGGGGTCGGTACCCGGTTTTTCGCATGTGGGAATCGTGCTGGACGATGCTGCTGATCGGCGGTTTTTTCGGCCATCTCCCATTTATTCCTGTGCTGTTCCATACTCACCTCATATCACCCCTCGCCAGCGCTAAAGACGTCGATGTTAAACGCTGACCAAAATTTGTTCACGCTGTTCACCTATTTTGGTTGGCTTAATTTGTTCTGCAGAAAAATATCTTCCTTCTACAGATAGTATTATTACTTCAATATAACAGATTGCTGTAGGAACAATCAGTCCAAAAAGTTTGGACATTCAAACTGGATTGCTGTTACTATTTTAACTGAAGTATGCGTTCCTACGACTATCTTTCTTTTCTCAATGCGATTGAACGTATCCTGGACTCAGTGACCGTTCTTGTTTTCTCCTTGAATAAGAGGAAATTTTTTGTCATCGGAAAATTTCATTTCGGATACTAAATCCACTCCTTAAATTTCGTGAAATGAACGAGTGAAGGTGAAAAATGATGTTACGAGTAGAGAAAATCCTGGAAGCGTTGAAACCAACAGTTAATGCACAATATACCGCAGACAGCACTCTTTCGTGAACTGTAGACCTACTACGGTCGTTTATGACAAGCGACAATTTAACCACCGTAGGGAAAAATTTCAACTTGAAGCGTTCAAATAGCAACTGGAGTAAAGTTAGTAAATCATGGTAGTGGCTTCTCAACCAACTCGCGGCACGAGAACACAGTTAGCTATCGTTAGAGCCAATGATTTGTGGCGGAAAGAATTGTGCAACAATTTGTTTCAGTGCATTATGTAAACACCTGTCCCTCTGCTACATGGTCTGCGATTGGAAGTTTTTAACTGTCGGCGTCTCTAGGCCCTACCAGCAAATCACGGACTTGTGGTGTCGTGTTAACGTTGTTCTGGGTGGTACAGTCAAATGAGCCACACCTCTGCCCTATTATATTCTGCCAATAACCAAGAACCAGAGTTGCATGTGTGTACGTAAGGCATTGAAACAAATTGTTGCAGAATTCTATTCACCAAAAATCACTGGCTCTAGCTATCGAATAGGGCCCGGCAGCTTTCGCGAAAAGATATTTGCCCCACTTTGTTTCAGTGCCTTACGTGCGCACCTGCAGCTCAACTTAATGGCTATTGACAGAGTGTTTTTGTGCAGATTCGCTATTCATTTGATTGTGTCAATCGGTACACGGATAACTGCCACACATCGCGTCTGTGATTTGCGGGTTTTTCCTCAATCACTGATCACAAAGCAGAGATGCAGGTGCGCACGTTAGGCATTGAAACGAAGTGGTGCAAAAAACTTTTCGCGAAAACTACCAGGCCTTATCTATCGTCTGCCAAAACACGCCAAATAGCGCGAAAAATAAAGCTAAACGTATCTGATCATAACCTTAACCTTAGCGACGTTAAACTGCTTGCACGGTGTTTAAATTATCGAAGACAGATGCATGAAATTAATTTTGTTTGACCTCGGTTTTTTAAGTACGATATTTGACAAATGTGCAATACGCATGTAGGCTTAGTTATTTTGAAATCCCGTCATTTACAAACTCTGGATTGATTGCAGGCAACCTGATGAGTAGATATGGTGAAATTTCGCGAATTCAGTGATATGTATGCTGTAAGAATCAAATATCCTAAGCATACTCAAGCCCTGTCTATTCGTTCATTGTCTGCTGTTCTACTGAGTAGTAACTAGTGGACAAATGGTCGGGACTTAAGTATGCATAGGATATTTGATTCTAATATGCTTGGCATTGAATTCGCGAAATTTTTCCCAATCTCTACTGTGCAGACCAATAACATGCATTAAATATTAAAATAGCGGCATTCTTATTGGCTCAGTCAAATTGGGCAGTAGCTCCACGTACAAGGAAAAGCCAGTAATCTTTTGATAAGTTAAACGTATGTTGAAGCCTAGCAAATAGTCAAGTTTTCCCGCGATAAACCATCATCTCTACTGATGAGGTATTCTGAGTCACGTGTAATTCAGACTTTTAAGGTGGCGTGAACAAAAAAAAAACATATTTTATACCTGTTGAAGCTATTGCTAAATGCGACATCCGCAGCACATTTTGTGTATGTTAATTTTAGGCAAAAGCCTATTTGTTTTGTGCTTGTTTTTTTTTTTTCGATATTTTGAACATAATGCATTCAGTTTCCCTTCGCTGTAGTTTTGCTTATGTGTACTGGTCACTTTTTTACGCACCAAATGGCAACTTTCGTCTGCTAACAGCCTTTTATCCTACTCGAGAGCAGGAGACGTGAGGAATTGATCGAGAAGCTCTCATGTGAACATTTGGTCACGGGTAAACTTTACTAAGGTTGCATTTTGTACAACCGGAACGGAGATTTGGTCTTGCCTGCCTTTCTGAGCTTTTGTAAACGCCTCAGATCACGTATTTGAACAAACGTAACTCAAACAGTCCAAATTTCATAAACGCTTTGCAACATGCCCGTACTTGCTAGAGACTAGATCATGACAGGATATCCGAGCTGCTATGCAAGCAAGTCTTCGGGGTACCTTACCAGCCCAAATACAACTTCCGATCACGTTGCCTTCCCTGTAGATTTATGTAGGGAAGCTAGAAGCTAAATTTTACCTATAGATTTTTTTCATACACTTCTGTTTTAAAACATTTTTGGTAAATATGTCAATGTTGAGGCATAGCTGACAGTTTTGATGAATTTTGGAGATCATAATAGTGTTGTATGTTCACATTATATTGGACTTATTATCATTCTTGAGAGTTAACATACAATCCCTTTTGCAGTGATTCTGCATGACAAATTAGTGAAAGGTTAAAATTTATCGTTCTTGTCAAGCAGTTAATCAAGAATACGTCATATACCTTGTCAAAGAGAAAATTTTGATAGTACAACTCGAATAAATGTAATGACTCGAAAACGAGAATACAAAAAAAAGTATCTAATATTACTCCTTAAGTTCAAGCACTATTAATTCAAATTATTCTGTTTTTACGTAAAGGTAGCCCATAAAGTTAGAAAAACGACTGATTCAGGCCGCTGTATATTTGCCCATACTCTGTTCCCCTCAAAATGGTAGGTGACCCCGTACTTGATTACATATATGTAGACACATAATAATTTGTCGTTATTATCAGACACCAGATCAAGCATCAAGTTACTTGGTGCACATATGTCATCTGCTGTTGACCTGCAGTTTGTGTGGCGCTCCTGAAGAACCAGACAGACACTCAACAATCTCGAACATATTCAAAATCAACGTAGTCTCTAATAAACTGTAGTATATTTATCGTATTGTAAATAGACGTTGTAATTAGTGACATGTGTGTACAGTTTTGAGACGAATTACACACGTTCAGTGTTAAATCTGTACAGTTCTAACTGGACCTGCTGAAGAGGAAAATAGCGTTTCAAATAAACGATTAGCAAATATCGATATAAAACATCCAGTGTCAGAGCACGTTGGAGTCTAACAAATAGTCAACATATGCCGCAATTTTCCAATGTCTGTACCAATGTTGTAAGGTCAACTGTGATGTGCCAATGGCCACGACATTTTCATGAAAAGTATTTTGCCTCAGTTTGTTTCAGATAGAGCCGATGAATTTTCGCGAAAAGAGTTCTGCAACAGTTAGTTTCAATGCCTTATGTGCACATATGAATCTCTGCTTCATGGTTATTGGCAGAATGTATAATTGCACAGACGTGGCTCATTTGACTGTGCCAACAGGAACAAGGTTACTGCGACACCACACGTCAGTGATTTGCGGGTAGAACCCTAGACGTTGACAGTTAAAAACAGCCAATCACTGACCATGTAGCAGAGCTGGTGCAAATAAGGCATTTGAAACAAACTGTTGCAGAATTATTTTTGCGAAAAAACCGTGGGCTCTAGTTTCTTACGTGCTCGCTTACAGTTGTGCTTCATGGTTATTGGCAGAGTGTCTTAGTGAACTGACGGCTCTCATTTGACTATGCCAACCACACTAAGGTTACTGCAACATTACACGTATGTTATTTGCGTGTGGCACCCCAAGACACACTTGAGAGTTAGAGAGCTTCCAATCACTGACCAATACGGGAGAGTGTTCGAAACAATTTATTGCATTTTCAGTTTTTGAGTCATAACATTAATTCAAATTGTACTATCGAAATTTTCTCACCGACAAAGCATAATATATATTCTTGGTACACTGAATGACATAAACCATAAAAGAATGTTTCATTAATTTGTCATGTAGAACAGTGCAAGAGAATTGTAGGTTAACTTTCGAAAATTCTCTTGCAATGATTCTACATGACAAATTAATGAATGGTTCCATTATAATTTACGTCAAGCAGTTTACCAGGAATATATCCTATGCTTTGTCGAAGAGAAAATTTTGATAATACGATTTGAATAAATGTTATGGCTCAAAAACTGAAAATACAATAAAATTGTCTAACACCCATACCCTTAAACATAACTGGAGATGTTTACCTAGGACACTTAAACAATATAGAGCAATTATTTTTTCGTGTGAAGTTCGTGGGCCTAAATATGCCCACTATTCTGTAATGCGGACACACGTGGTGTGAAGGTCAGAATCAAGTAACGTCTAGGAGTGTGTTCGGGTAGGTATAAACCAGTGAATTCCAGCCTGTCGGCAAATAATTACACGAAATTTGCACATTTTTTCAGATGTACAATAAGGTAGTTAGAACACAACATGAAATGACGAGAGCCTTATTTTCACCAAAAACGTCGGAAGTTGGCGAGAAAGAATACACCAGAATACGAAATTCAATACAATTATTTTCTTACTCGTAGGAAGCAGTGTATTATATTTATGATATTTATTATTACATGTTACTTTTGATACTTCTAGGTGACATTTGTGAGTTACACGCTTTAATACAGACACGTAATTTGAGTGCGTTATTGTTTCATTACATAATTTGCTGTTCGATGTTGGCGCTCTGAATGTCTTCAACATCGGCAGTCTTCGGTAGGAATTCGTTGGTCCTATTTGAGTTGCGAAGGCCCGACTCGGTTACGTAATGCGCCTCACTGGACGTAGAGTTGAGATAGGGCGAGCGCGGCGCGAGTTGCGGAGATGGCCGAGGTTGTCCGAAGTTGGCACAGCTGATAACGTGATGTGAACACGTGTCGGTGCAGTCTAGTGGAGAGACATGTGCGGGTCGCGGAGTGATGTCGCTTGCCTGGAGGGGAGGGTCGCGTGACGTCAAGTCTCGCCAATAGACGAAGGGAGGGGGTTGCATCAGCTGGTCGGTGCGGTGTGCGGACCCCGGCACTCTGTGCGTGCGCAGTCGGTTGCTCGTGTTCGGCGGCAGAGGTTGGGCGGACTGGTGCGGCGTTGCTCGTCAAGGGTTGCTGCCGGCAATGGAGGGGAGCAACAGGTACGTACACAAAGTCCGCGCCACAGCATCTTCCAGTCGGCAACATCACCACTCCCTGCTCCTCGTTGGCCTCTGCTTACATTTTCTTTCACCCATTTTGCCTCCATCTTTAGTATTTGAAATATGAAGACTTCCATGTAACTAAATCCCAGAATAAACGTTTCACAACTGTGTTTGGTTGTTACAAGTGTTGGGAAGTACTCACTTTAGAGTGAAACGCCTATAGATTTTTTTTTATCTCGGAGATAACGGAAAACATAACGTCGTTAGCTACTTGCATGTCGCTGCGAAATCTTCCTTGTTTGCCGCACAATAATTACACCCTTTAAATGTCTGGCATTTAGAGCCGTTACTTGACGTTTTTTTGGACGGTTACGGAGATTATAACGAAACTTCGCACGTAACTTCTAGTCATTCGTGGTCGGAAATTTCTTTTGAGACTGCACGACTGCAAAAAAAAAAGTTATTTTGTATTTATACCTGCCGAATACTGTCCAGCTTATAAACCGTTTGTCCACCAAAACATTATTTTGTATAATAGTTTGTGCATAATGCCGTATCGTAGGCAAAGCTATAATGTTTTGGAAGCTAAACTATTCTAGTACAGAAATAATATGCGTCTACTTCATCATTGAAGACATTGCCAAGAAATAACTTGCTTGATGAAAACTCCAATGTTACTCGCAGAAACATTTACGTTTGTTTCAAAACAGTTCAGTGTTATATTGACGTTTCATTCTGTATAAATTACCCATAATATATTAAATATATTGATAAAAACAACTAGAATAATACTTTATGTTAAACACTAAGTATGAGGTACATATTTATATTAAATATTTTATTTGTCTAACTGACTTAAAAATTACTTCTCAAGTCTCTGAAATAATTTAAAAACTCTACATTTCCGAGAAAATCTGAAGGAAAAAAATTGCTTGTCTTCCAGCTCCAGCCGTCCTTACTTCGGTTTCCGTTGTTTCCCGAACTTGATTGAGGCGAATGCTGGGATGGTTCCAGAACAAATGTCATGGCCGATTCCTCTCCAAGTTCCTGTTCTTTAACTCTCTCTAATAGCTAATAGCTCACTATATATATATTATCGTAAGCGGGGTGACTTTGGGACATTAAAATAATATTTTTCGAAAACAGGCAGCCCTATGAAAAAATAAATAAATTTATTTGCGAAAATTCCTAATAATAAATATCCACATTAATTAATGTTTTCTCACAGTTGACAATTATGGGAAATGAACATAGTATAAAATGTTCGAACTCACCCCCGCTTATGGTATGTATAATGATTCTTAAACCAACGGTAAAAATTGGAGTTATGTTGCAGTTTTATCGAAATAAGCTAATTGCGAATAAACTTCCGGACTAATATGAGCATTATCATAAACGTTCATATTGTATCTTATTGTATTTGTCGTGATAATTTGCAAAGTTTTACATTTCTGTCTAAGAGTACAAGAAGGCGTTTGAAAGAGAGATCCTGGATCGTTTCCCCGTACATTGTAGATTAGTTGCAAACGTTGTCTGAAGTTTATCTTTTGAAGTAAATTTTGGTAGAAAAATTGTTTGGCATTTAGTGACTATATAATTAAGAATAACTTGAAATATGATGACATATCAAACCATGGAAAATAACTTGTCGTTAGAGAACAATAACTGAATTCCTTGAAATGATTTTTCAAAATATTTTCAGCATTGGCGGTAGAACAAATAAGCAGTTCGCAAAAATATGTAATGACTTTAGTAGTACGTAAATTCCAGGTAATATTTATTAGTGGACCTACTAAGCCTGTCTCTAAGATGCAACGAAATTATCAGGAAATGTGTTTTTTTTCTCATGTAGTACACATTGTGTTTACTTCAATTTAAAATTTTAAGACCACGTCTGGTACTTTTACAGTGATTTTGATAATATATTTTTAAAGCAACGTAATTTTCACATCGACGAATCCGTGCATAGGTTTGTCACAAATGTATCATTATTTGTATAGACGGTTGGGGATAAAGTGAGCACTCAATAGTATCCTGCTCAAGTTATATTTTTAGCCAATTCGTATCTTTCCGCGTGTAACGGCTAACGACGGGAAATGTTAAACTTCTCAGGACACGTCGCTTGATGTTTGCGCGCGTAAGATAAATCGTGCAGTCAGTCGGAATTTATATAGTTTGATAAAAAAAGTTTCTTAATTATATCAAATACAGTTATATTGATTTCGGTTGCCTTTGTTTCAGTATTGTTGTATCTGAGCAAGAAAATACACGGAACTATATTGCGTAATTTCGCTGCCAACAATATAAGAACTAAGGCAACTAGAGTTAATCTTGAATTGTATGCAGTAACTGCTAGTGATATTTTTCAACTATTAAATATTTAGTTGCGCGCTTTATCCCGAACGATCTGTAACAATTTTTTTGATAGCTATAAACCTTATAGTTTTTCATATTTTTTATTTGATTTTTTGATTTCATTTTATCAGACAATAGGTTCAAGTATAAGCTTAATGCTAATAACATAGGCTTTGTCAAAACCCAAAGTGTCAGTAAATTCGTAATGAAAGTAAGAAAAAATGGATAATAATTTTTTTGTTAACGAACGGTTCATTATTTTGCAAAACGCGTACATAGAATTGTGCATCGTGATGACTATACTTTTAGTCGCGAATTTTTTCAAAACATTCTGTTAAAATAACTTTTGAGTCTTTTGCACCAATGAGAATAAAGTACCAAGCACGGACTTAACATGCTTCCCATGGGCTGTTAAACACTGGCGTAGATGATGTAACCAACTTGATGTGGCATTCTGGATAGTTTCTTTCAATTGAGGGTGCGATATACCACATTTTTTATCACCATTTTTTTTACTTGTACCAGATATTTTTTTTTTTACTATTTTAGACACAAAATGTGACTAAATTTGGCTCTTATAAATTTTTTTATAAAGAATAAAATATTTGTATTTTTAAAAAATGCTGAAACAGAAAATTAAATTTGTTTTAAATACAAATAATTATTATTATTTATTTTTATGAGCATGGCATTGTAGCCTGCGTTGTCTTTATCCACTGTGATTTTTTTTTTTAGTTTGGTATATCAGTTGATTTTAGTGTAGTCGTTAAAACGGAAACATGCAAAATATGACTTTAACAAGCCATTACGCGAAAACTATGAGAGATAAAAAAATTACATAATAGCCAAATTTAGTCACATTTTGTGTCTAAAATAAGAAAAAATATCTGGTACAAATAAAAAATGGCGATGAAAATTGTGGTAGACCGCGCCCTTCAAGTTCCATTTCATGGTTTACTGTAGTTCAACTTTATGACTGAGTTTACATACGTTCCACGCATTATTCAGATTTGTAACTACGATGTATCGTTCTTAACCATATACTAGCTGTTATATAAGAGTTGATATTGCGTTAGTATTTTTGCATTATTTTGAATTATATCAACAAATTATTCGTTCCAATTAACTTCGGCATTTGGTGCCGAGGGGAATTTTTTTTCCTTTTTCTACAGCTAAAACATATCACACTCTATTCCCACTTCTCCGTAATGATGAAATTTACATTTTTCCTTCGAGGAAATTGATGGCGTTCTAAGAATATAGTTTCGCATGTCCTGATTAAAATAAAAAAAAAACTCTGTAATACTTGACACAAATTTATGATAATCGTTCGAAGAAACGTGTTCATAATTTTTGTAACTGATTACTATCAGAGAAGAGCATTGTTATACTTCGACCGAGGTCACGGATTACCTGAGAGTCGTTAAGTTCAAGTTAGATTCTCTTCAGAGCAGTAGATGCACGCCTAGGGAGTTCAATTATGTAACTATGCCGCGTAGGTGTCAGGCCACTCACTTTCCACTTTGGAGACCAGGGTTCGATTCCTGGCTAGGTCACTTCTAAACTTCGCATGAAAGAAACATAGCGGGCTTTGCTGTTTATCATTGGGTTTTATCGGGGCACTGCCGTTTCTCCCGACACTCCACCGCCGCTCCATCTACACCTCGTAACATTATCATAGATACTTGAGCCAACTTCGCTCTCAAATACTTATACGAGTACTCTAGACCACTCCAATCTTTCCTCATAATATTCCCACAAACATTCAAGACCGTTCCATACTCACATCATAACATGCTCACAGACACTCAAATCCTCTCCATTCTTACCTCATAATAATATCATCACGCACACTCTAGTCCGTTCCAACCTGACTTCATAACGTGCCCATAGACACTCAAGTCCGCTTCATCCTCGCTGCATCAGGGACCGCGGTGGCGAATGATCAGATCATTCATCCACCACCAAGGCGACCCCGGTTCGATTCCCGGTGGGGTCGGTCCCCGGATTTTCACATGTGAGAATCGTTCCAGACGATGCCGTTTGTCGGTGGGTTTTCTCGGGGATCTTCAGTTTCCCCACACATTCACTCCGGCGCTTTTTCATACTCACCTCAATTCACCTCTCACTGGCGCTGACCAAAATGTCTCTCACTCTCACGTCATTACATCTTCACGCACACTCTAGACCGCTCGATTCTCATCTCATACCAGCTTTACGACCACTCCGTTCTTATCTCATAACACCCTCACAAGCATTAAATGCCGATAAAGCCACACCTCGTAACACCCTCACGAATACACAAGACCACTCCATTTTCACCTTATAGACCGCTCCATCTTGCCCTTATAACCTCCTCACGCACCCAAGACCACGTGTCTATGCACTCACGTAAAATCTTCTCACTTAGGTTGGTAAGTCGTCGTCCCTAAAGAAATTTAAGGTGGGGGGGGGGGGGGGGGTCC
>PNEQ01054653.1:0-26662 GCA_003012365.1 Medauroidea extradentata
GAGAGAGAGAGAGGGACAGAGAGAGAGGGACAGAGAGAGAGGGGCAGAGAGAGAGGGACAGAGAGAGAGGGACAGAGAGAGGGAAAGAGAGACATATAGAGTGAGAGACAGACACAGAAGAGGGACAGAGAGAGAAAGGGACAGAGAGAGAAAGAGAGGAGAGAGAGAGAGAGACAGAGTGAGAGAGAGAGGGACAGAGAGAGACAGAGTGAGGGACAGAGAGAGAGGGACAGAGAGAGAGGGACAGAGAGAGAGGGACAGAGAGAGGGAAAGAGAGACATACAGAGTGAGAGACATACAGAGTGAGAGACAGACACAGAAAGGGACAGAGAGAGAAAGAGAGGAGAGAGAGAGAGAGAGAGAGAGAGAGAGAGAGAGAGAGAGAGAGAGAGTGTGTGTGTGTGTGTGTGCGCGTAGCAAAAGGGTAGAAGAGATGGGAAAGAGAATGAGTCATCAGTCAACACACTGCTTGCCTTGCTTCACAGAACAGCCTTACTTTGATGTTGCGTGCACTGCCTAATGTATTAGGCACACGATGCAAGTGTATTCTAGCAGTAATTTTTAAACATTTTCATAATTTTTTACAGCTGTGGCTAAGTGATTTACTGTAACCATTATTATTGCTGAATTCTAACGAATGCTTGCAGTATGTTCGATTTTTTTCATTTTATTCCTTTTAAATTTTTTTGACGGATTGAGAATAATGTCGTAGTTGCATCATCGTCGTAGTAGCCGATGTCATAGTCGCGGGGCTAGTGTGTACTTCTCTTCAAATTTTCTCTGCTACACAACACACTAGTGTTATCAGTGAACAGTACTACACAGCTTTGCATAATGACATATTATGGTTATTCCTCTGTAGTTTGCAAACATTTTTTCTTCCTCATTTCTTAAAAACTGGCATTATTACCCCATTTTTCCAGTGCCCTGGTATTTGCTTTTTCTCCACACAATCCTCAGTACATACAGCCAATGTATTTCCACTTCTCATATGATCTTACCATTTTCACCGTAATTTAATCTAATCCAGGAGCCTTGCCATTTGTCATCATTGTAAATGTCTCCTCAACATCTTTCCATGCAATATCCTCTTCTTCTTCTAATATCTTTTACTGCCCTTCTTTCTGTAGCATCTGGTCCTTCTACAGGGTTCATCAACTTCCAAAAGTAGCTAGCCCATACTTATTTTTTCCTCTCTTGTGCCTCCACTTCTACGTAGTGAAACAAATTGTTTAAACATATCTGTAGTGGTTTTATGACATTTTCACATCTTTGAATGATTTAAAAACTAATGTTCTAAAAGAAGGGCAGAAAAAGAGCTTATGTCCTTAACAAAACATGTTCAAAGTCAAAGATACCCAAGTTAGGTGACATTAATTGGGCTCCCACCTCCATCTGTATGACTTGTACTGTACACTTCTGTTCAGGTTGACGTCCAAAACATGTATTTGTCACGTAAGCTATTAAAGACCTTGACAGACCAGCAGAGGTAGCTACAAGGATAAACTGCCAGCAGTCAATGCACACAGCAGTGCGATGACTTCCCAGACTCGTCACCTCATTACTTGCTCCAACACTACATCTTCACTAAGACAATATGAACGCCTGCCTCTGTCACTGTGTGTACACCAGAACAGCGTTATATATTAAACTACAGTTACAAGTTTGTGTAACACACACTACTACTCACCTCTTATTGTCCAGGCGACTCACATTCGTAATGTCGTAGGCCAGCTGAATATTCTGAACCTCTATTTCTGGATAGGCATCGCTAAAGGGGTGAAAAATTAAGATTACTTCAAATTCAACCAAGCAGAAATGGTAAAATAGAATAACATAACACTATCACTACGTACTCCTAAAAGCAACAGCACAGATAGACAGCTGCCTCAGACACACAATATCCAGGGTTGGCTAAATTAAATGTAATTATTTTGAAAAATGTGCATAATACAAACAATGCTTGTCAAAAAATTATTTGCCAGTGCTTTTGCCTCTGTAAAATTTGTTACTTATTTGCATGAACTAGTTAGTGGCACAGTGTTATTAAAAAATTTGTGCCTGTACCTATATTGTTTTACTCAGACAAATATTCTGCTTAATTTCAACAAGATTGAAAATCATTATCAGTTTAAATGAATCAGCTGACATTAACAAGCACCAACATTTTTCAAGACAATAATGAGCAGATGACGGTAGGAAATAGCAGATTGCATTCATAATGTTTCGTCAGTGCACACAATTTGCTACTACGGAAGTGTAGAACACAATACCAGGGTATAAAGCTTATGATACTACAGTAAACACTCCGCATAAAACACCTAAACTGTAACTTCTATTATCAATGTTTAAACTAAATTTCAATTAAAATTGTAGATATTTTTTTGAACAAAAGGAAAGACGAAATTATTTTTCAATCCATTTGTATGTTTTATGAGTCTGGGAAGGGTGCAGATACTCTTGTTTGAAGAGCTACTTGTATACAATATGAAGTACACACTATTGCAAACCTGTATCGAGGTGACTAGCAGAATATAATTACTTAGCAACTTCAAATATATTTAATCTATAGTAAAAAAAACCTACAATTTATGAGTTGTGAATTTCTGCTACTGGCACTATACACACTAACGCTAGTAAAAAATTAAGACAGTTCAGGAAATTAACACCTGTAAACTAACACTCAATAGCACTCATTCAACTTTCAACATTAGGCCTACATAATATAATTGAAGTCTACAGAAAAATTACCAAAATAAAATAGTCTTAACAAAAAGAGTAGCCCAATCTTAAGATTTTAATGATCTTGTAAAGCTTTGTGTAGCAATCAAAGTCAATAAAGTCCGGCTTCAACATAACTCCTTTTAAACTACTATAAAGTATGATCTAATGTAACATATTAATGTGAACTTACTGAAAACATTGAAACCTATCTACGTTGCATAGTTTACAATTGATGAAAATGTTCATGTTGTTGTTGTCGTCATCTTCTTCGTCTTTGTTGTTATTATTATTATTGTCATCACTCTTATTGTTGCCATCACTCTTTTTGTTGCCGTCACTCTTTTTGTTGCCGTCACTCTTTTTGTTGCCGTCACTATTATTGTTGTCGTCGCTATTATTGCTGTCGTCACTCTTATTATTGTTGTCGTCACTCTTATTGCAGAAGTCACTCTTATTGCAGAAGTCACTCTTATTGCAGTCGTCACGCTTATTGCAGTCGTCACTCTTATTACAGTCGTCACTCTTATTACAGTCGTCACTATTATTATTGTCGTCACTATTATTATTGTCGTCACTATTATTATTGTCGTCACTATTATTACTGTCGTCACTATTATTATTGTCGTCACTATTATTATTGTCGTCACCACGATTATTATTATTATTATTATAAGATTGATTTAAAAAAAGCATTTGGTAACTTGTGACCAGATAGAGAGTGAAACTAAAACAATATTTTATTTATGAACCAATGGTGTGTGGTTACGAGTGAGTACTGCCTGCCCAGGAGCCGTATGGAAAGGAGAAATACAATAACCTGCATGTTATACTCCATTGTGAAGCCACAACTATTTGTCCACTAGCTGGAACAGCACATAATGAACAAACAGACGGGGCTTAAGTATGCACAGGACAGTGGATTATAACATGCAGGTCATTGAAATCATGATTTTTTTCTCTAACAATATAATATTTGGACAAAAACAATCTTTTTTAACAAGAAGAGGAAAATATAACATGACTAAAAATGTAGAAAAATAATTATAAGTAGAGAGGTGGCATTTGATTTTTGAGCATAAAATTACTTAATTGCTGACAATAGTTTTCAGAGCAATGAAAAAAGTCTATAAAGATCCTATAACAAAATGGGTCGCAAAGAGATGAACAAAACAGTAGTCGTGGCAGTTTGACGGTACTGAACCACGTCTAATATAATTCAAGATGTGTGTCTGTATTTTCACTCTCACCAGAGCTCTGTGGAGGCAGTGCCCTTCAGCTGTATCGTTCAATAGCGACGCTATTAGTTTATCTCATCCAATCTAAGCTGATAAGATAAAGAGGATAGTGAGAGTGAGAGGGGTGACTGATAGCCTCAGTGCTGCTACCACTGTGTGTAACAATAATGCCAATGTAAAAACAACAGTCGTACCTAACTGGCAGTTTAAGTAGCATGTAATCTATGTATCTATGATGTCAGCCAAATTTTGTATACATATTTTATGTTCTATGATATGTGTGGTTTGTTGTACAGCTAGTTGTTTTAATAGAAATGGCAGCGACTTGGTTGTAGAGGTAAATAGAACACTGACTGACTGACTGACTGGACTGATATATCAAACTGCAGCCCAAACCACTAGACTTAAAATTGTGAAATTTTGTTGTGTGGTTTCCCCTCAGGTCGTAGGCAAGAACTAAGAAAGGATTTTTCGAAATTTTTATCACTAAAGGGGTGAAAAAGGGTGAAATGTGTTTCCAAAAAAACTTAGATAGATCTCGAACCTGATGACGTATCATTGTGATTTTTTATTAATAGGACACACATAAAAATGCATATTAGTAAATTTAATGATTTTTCAAAATTCAACATTTAAGGAGGTGAAAAAACCTTAGGCCCTAAATATGTTTTCGATTAACTATCGATATCTTTCGAATCCTTCGGAATAGTGAGTGGGTTTTCACTTCAAAATGTTGCTTACATAAATACCCAAAAAGTAGTTTTAGGATTTTTTGAAATTCAACCCCCAAGCAGTAAAACGGAGCAAAAATTTTTTTTACGAATAGTCTATATCACTGAAACACAACTGACTATCGTCGTGATTTTTACTTCAATTGGTTACATTTACAAATGTCTACGATGGGACTCCAAGACATTTTGAAATTCTTTAATAAAGGGAGTGAAAATACGTGAAATGTGTTTTCGATTATTCCTCCATATCTATCGAACAAATCGAGATATCAAAATGCTCTTTGCATTAGATTTATACACTTGTAAACATTCCAAACACCATAAAAATATATTTTCCAAATTCAGCCCCAAAGAGGTTAAAAAAAAATAACATGTGTTTTCGATTCACAATCATTATACAATATCGTTCTCATTGATTTGTATATAGCGACATGATTTTTGTTTAAGATTGATGCTTACTCAGATACCTGAAAAGTAACTTCAGAAAGGTGAAAAGGGGTGAAAAGTGATTAAATGTGTTTTTAATTAATCGTCGATATATCTTGAACCCAACGTGCCACTGTCGTGTTTTTCACATCCAAGAGACAACCTGTTAAGTAGTCTAAAACGTGATTCAAGTGTTTTTCTAAGTTCACTCTCTTAGGAGGTGAAAAGACCTGTTGTACATTTTAGATAAATCCTGGATATCTATTGAACCCGTCGAGATATACAGTTCATTTTGCTTCAGGATGATGATTACAGAAATTATCGCAAAACGGTTTTAAGATTCTTTGAAATTTGAAATCTGAGTACTGTACAGGGGTCATTTTTTAATGAAAGATCACTTTTGATTTCACTGAACGGGCTACCGTCATGATTTGCACTTCAATTGGATTCTTATACAAATGCCCAAGATGTGAAATTTAAATATTTTGAAATTCAACACCCAAAACGTTGAAAAAGCAAAAAATTTGTTTTCCATCAACCCATGATATCTATTTAACCAGTAGAGATATTAAGGTGTCGTTCGCATCAGAGTGATGCTTACGTAAGTATTTAAAAATTATATGTAAGTTTCTTAACTTCACAAGATAACTGGATTATTAAGAATAAAACTATGTTTGTAAACATTCAAGGCAGACAATCCAAAAAGCAAGTACGGCCAGAGAGAAATAAATTATACACGAATTTCACTACAGTAACCTATCCAGACGTGCTGTTGTACAACATCTATGAGCCCAGGACATGAATATTTTATTTTTTAAATTAAGTTTGTTTTCACGAATTATTTTGACGTTACGGGAGGTTCTAGGCTCAAATTCCATTAAAAGCTGCATGCGAACGTTAAATTCTGATATACAAAAACTGCAAGGTAGATTGAATGAGAGAAATCTGCTTGTAGTCGTTTTAAAATGGATTATGCAGTTCACTTTCCACTTATGTTCCTCGACAACATCAGCTCACATATACCATCTCACAAATCTCAAGGTTGGGGCATGAAATACGTTTCCGCAAAACATTTTCCCACCAAAACTTTCTAATAGCATTAAACTTCAAGTGAATATTTTGAAAATATGTAATTGAGGGCACCATCACCAATGGTTGTGCACAGGGTAAATCAGACATTTTTCATTCGCTTAACCTCTTACATTTAATAGATTATAACTACCCCACAACGTCAACTTTGCAATGCTATAAATAAGACCAAGGTGAAATCGCTGTTAGTGGCATGGCAAGAACAAACTTAAGACTGTTGTACGCATAGACAGCTATAGCTACTTATCCTGCTGCAGAGGTAGCAGCTAGGACATTCTAACACTTGATGACTGAAGTACCAATCTGGCGTACAAAGAGGTTTTTGAATTAAAGCATATGTTATCTGATATGAGTAACACACACGAGCAAAGCCGCAGGTGCACTGCTAGTGTAATATAACAACAGAAGTGAGTGGTGGCATCTCACTTTGTTTATAAGACCAGTAGCTTGTCAGTAACTGTAATTACTGAAGAGAATATATCACCACACCAAGCCACACTTTTCAACTCTTTCGCTGCAACATTCGATTATAGTAGAATATACAAAATATTTCTGAACTGCGACATTTGACTCTAGTCGAAAACCAAATTAAATGACTCAGAAAAACACTACATACATGATTTTTTTTGCTTGAAATTAACCAAAAATAAATTATTTGAAAAAAAAAAAAATCTTTCTTTTAATTTTTTACACTATCTTGACATAGTTAAAAATTTTTTCCCGCAGCGAAAGTGTTAAATCATTTCATTTAAATGACACGCAAATACCATAAAAGCAACGTGCACCATTTTCTTTATAATTAGAATGCTTTAATTGCATTGGTATTTTATGTAACAATCACGACTTACTTTTAACTTATATACTTTAATTTAACTGTTATTAATTAACTTCTTTATATTTTAAAAAGTCCACCAAATTTTCTCCTTTAGCCCCTACAAAGTATTATCCACTTGTGAGATGGGTATTGTTAAAGAATCTGTTGCCAGGGCATGCCAGCTTTTTATCTATGACTGCCTTACTCCAGGAAGTTAAGTGCAGTCTTGGCTTTCAACAAGTGAGGTTTGATGTTTCAGTTCTCTGGCTCATCAAACCAATGACAGTTCACAAAGTCTACGACACCTGATAGTGGAAGAATAACTACTTGTCTCTCAAGTGAATGTTTGAGTAAACAACAAACCCATCCATCAGACATATTCTGTGATTATGTACAGTAGAATACCATAATAACAAGATCAGTAATAGCGAGGCCTCTGCTATAATGAAGTCTTTTTTAAGGAACCTTCAAAAAACCGCAAGTATTTTCCATGAAAAATTGTGATTTTATCAGAAGGAACACTTATATGGCAACATCGTGTGAAGCAATCTTAAGGCCAGATTTGAGACCTTGTGAGGTATGCTTCTGCTATCTGCGGTAGCTACATCAACCCAGCTGCCCCCCCCCCCTCATCTCTTTCACTGTTCCGTAAATCCTTCGGCCGCTGTGATGCCTCCAACATGTTCTTCCGGCCTGAAAACTCAACCTCCAACCCATTCCAAGAAAGTGAGTTTCTCTCAAAATAAAAACAGCGCCATTTTATATTCAACAAGGTTCAGTATTTCTGTAGCCATTCACAGACACTGTGCTTTCAAAGTCAAAAAGTATTTTCTATTTTTGTTTACTAACAATTTTGGATTACGACTTTTGATTACGATTTTGAATTACGACTTTGGATTACAGCAATTACCAACGACTTACGCAGAATTTTGAACTTTGATTTTTGACATAATTTTTTATGAGATGAACAGCAAAAGAAGACTGTGGGTATCATTATGAAGTACAAGATTGTAACTAATACAGAAGGAAAGGTCCGGCAGATGCTCCTGCAGCCCGTGCAACCACTTGGCACTCAAACTGGAAAAGTTTGGACGGGGAGAGGAGCCAAGCTATCTTCTTTGCTTGGTGAAGGAGAGGTGCAGTGTCGGAGATAACTCATCATTGTGGACAGTAATTACCGGCGATAAACAAGGACATGTTCTAAGCTTGAGAACAGCAGAACATCTTGTTATAGAAGAAAAGAAAGAAAGCACATTTCTGATGCAAATGGTTTGTCTTACTGTTTAGGACCCCGGTATTTTATCACAGTAAAATACAATGCCTGGGAGATTTGTTTGCACGCTATTTTAACTGTGTAAACAAATTTAAAAAGATGGTCAGATAATAAATATTTACATGCTTCATTTCTCTAAAAACAGGTTAGTTACACTACATCCTTGAACAAACCAAACTGCGTCACAACACTTTTTTAACAATTATTCAGTCATACTAGTAACTGTTTATTTCCTGACAAGCTTGTCTGATGGAAATAGCAAACAGAATTTTTTTTGTCTTGCCTTTACTCAGTTCAGTCAAGTGAAAAGAACCTGCTTGTAAAATTATAGTGCAATAATAGATAAAATAGTACTGCACACACTATCGTAGTTTGTAGTCACATTTTCAAGCTTTAGTAATGCACTGGTCATTAGTGCGAGCATAATCTTTACTGCTAGACCCAGGTGAAAAGCCAATGTATTCATCAGCGGTCGCGCAAACTTAACTTCCAGGTGAACAATGTAATTGTGCGCTTGTCTTTCAGCAATGTGAGCCGGCTGTGGATGTTGCAGAAGAAGAGAGCCACAGCCAGGCAAGGCGATGGGGGAGAGGGGGGAGGCAATCAGAATGCAGACGAGGTGACATTGGTTGCTACCTAGCAACCGTTGCCTGCCCGTCTCCCATGCTCACGCTCATATGCTGTTGTCTTTCCTCACTCGTATGCATGTAGGCTACAGCTAAGGCCTTTTATATTCATGTATTTGCGCTTAAGCAGCACATTATATTCACAGTGGAGTGTATGCACACAAGCTTGTAAATAGAAACGCATATAGTTACGTTGCGCTGCATTTGTGCAAACGTGAACGCATGAATAAAACAGGCCGAACATGTTGTGAACTGTATGCAAGTCACATGTGAAAATATCTGTTAAGCAACAAATTGTTGTTATTTGGTTTGAGGTAATCACGCAATGCAGCGGCCGCCGACCCACCACGGTGTGAGAAGCTGAGAGGTCAAGTGATTGATAGCAAGAGAACACTGCAGTAGCCAAGTTGGGCGGTCAGGTTACGAATTCATTCTGACATAATCAACGTACTCTTTGGGTATCATCGTAAAGAGCACATGCCAATCTGCTTAAATGAACTATTATATTATTAACACAACAAGTCATTTCCTATTAAATATTATTTCATTGTAATTTTAATGCAATTTTGAGTTTTGGGAGTCAAAATCAGCCCATATTGGTTATAGCAAGAACACGGCTATAGCAAGGACCAAATCTGGAACTGGAACACCTTGTTATAACGGGACTCTATGTATGTGTACCAGTATTTATATATTTGTAGCCATTTTAGTTTGAATTTTCTCTTATCACAGGCTTTCAAAATATAACGGACACTGCAAAATGTTTCTACTCGAAGATGGAAAATTCTCAGCCCAGCTTCGTCACTGCTACAAGTGAGTCAAAATACAAAGACGATGCTTGTACTCATGATTTGTATGTCCTGAATCAGGAATAACAAGAGATTTCAAATCACAACATTGCCTACAAATTACAGAGAAAGGTAAGTGAGAGAGTAGACACAACAACCAAGCAACATGAAGGTGACAACCACAACAATTCAGGTTTTGATGTAACTAATTTGCTGCTGCGTGACTTTACTGAAGAAGAAACTGAAACATCCCACCCTAACTGTTAGAGATTCGGGAGAGAAAAAGTTTTAAAATGTGTTTCTGTTTACACTTGGGTATATTAAGGCAGCACAAGCAACAAACACTATGCCGAGCTACGTGTTTGTGAGCCGGCGGTCCAGGGAGCTCTGTGTGTGTGTGTGTGTGTGTGTGTGTGTGTGTGTGTACATGTAGAGTGTGAGTGAGAAGGATAGTGAGTCGAGGAAGAAGAGAAGTAGGCAGAGTAGTCGCTCTGGTTGGCTGTGGTTTCCCACGTGTGCACCGGACAAAAAAGAGTAGAAATAAAAGGCAGGTGATAACCTTGTGGCTCACGGCCGACACAACATTGCCACACTTCTTATACATGAACTGAACCTTTCACTGGACTGTAGCTACTTTGTTGTTTTGTACGCGCATGAAAGTTGCGTGAAATTTGAGTGGGGTATTGGGCAAAAAAAAAAAAACCAGCTGCACTGTTTGAGTTCAAGCTGATTGATTACATTGCACAAAACAGGAAACATGATACAGCCAGAAAATTTTATGTACGTTGATCCGAAATGTGTCAGTCGTAATAAATTGTAGGTAGCGATAAAAAATAAATGTGGATTCTGAGGAAAAAAATGCAAGTCTCCAGCAGTTGAAAAATAACTTTACACATGCAATTTGAAACAAGAAATTCAGGATATGCTTCATGTCGAAGCAAATCATAACTGCCAGACGAATGGCTATTCCGCATACCAATTTCCGTGCCAGCTACAGTTGGATTCACCGATTTATGGTCAGGAAAAACCTCTCTATAGGTCGGCAAATTACACTTTCTCAGAAACTATCCGATCAGCACGAGAAAAAATACTGGCATTCCACTAGTACATGATATTGCAATGTAAGCAGCATCAATACTTTCCATCACAGACAGGCAATGCTGATCAAACTGCAGTGTGGATCGATGTGCCTGAGAGCACAGCGGTAAACCCAGTAGGTGAGAGATTTGTTTCTATCAAAAGACAACAGGTGCAGAGAAAAACCGGTGCAGGGTTCTCTGTTATGCTCACAATCACGTCTGACGGCCACAAACTTCCACTCCACACAATCTTCAAAAGAAAGACAATGGCGAAAGAAACTTTCCCGAGAGGCACTGTCGTCTGAGTACAGGAAAACAGTTGGAAAACTGACAACTTGATTGTGGATTGGATCAGTACAGTTCCGAATCGGTGGCCAGGTGGTCTTCTGCATTAATATTCTACGCTTGAGTTAGAAAGCTTCAGAGAAGGTTAAGCCAAGGATTAGAGAAGAGAAGTGCGATGTTGAAAAGATACCCAGAGGTTCAAACAAGGTGTTGCAATTGTTTGTTGTGAACCAGTAGTTTAAAGCCCACTTCACGTGACAGTACAGTGAATGGCTGCGATCTGCCACACACACATTGGCACCAACTGGAAGGATAAAGAGGTCTTCCTTGTTAACTGTATGAGAGTGGATAACTGACTCCTGGAATGCCATCCCCTTAGAAACAATGGTAAAATATTTCAAGGTCACAGGTCCATCAAACACTTAAATGGAACAGAAGTTCACGAAGTGTGACAGAAGTAGAAGGAAAATAGCTGAAGCAAATGCGAGAGTGAGGCAGACAATCCTTACATTCCTGATGAAGAGAGGGAGTAAATTAACCACTGGATGATATGCGTGTGATAACATGTGCAGATGATAATACTGATTAACTATCGTGACTCTTATAAAATGTATTTGTAAAAGTGTTAAATAAATGTTACCTACAATCAATCAATATATACATAATTATCATTTAACTTTTCAACTATAGCCCACGTGAAGACAATGCTAAAGAACTCTGTTGTCAAATGTGTACCGTAAGTAGAGTGATGTTTAATTTTTATAATCAACTATTTGTAAGTGCAAGCTCACGCTAGCACATTTTTTTACTTCTTTTTCACTCTCCCCTCTTTCATCCCACTCCAGCCCGTTGATAAATTGTGTCTAGTGGCTGAGACTGTGCTGCAAATTACGCAATCTGCACGTACTGTGGTGGTACCGTCCCTTCTCTTTACCTTACCATGTGTTTCCAGGAATAGCTACAGCAGTAGAGCGTCTCTCTTCTCATTTAGTGGGTCGTGGGTTCGGAGTGCAAATGAAGACGCATGTTATTCCAGTGAATAATTGTCACAGCTTTGATTTGTTATCAGCTTTTGTAATACCGTGGTAATATGGAAAAAGGTCCTCGCGTGGCAGTTGAGCGGGAAATACTACATCAAGTCCTGCGTGGCGTCTCGACATAAATCAAGAATAGTAATGAATAAAAATTAGTTACGCACAACTTCAAAGAGCTCCCCATCGCTGTTGCGGTGCTTCGAGCGAGATAAGAAGAAGAATAAACTTTCAGTACAGCACATAGAATACTAATTCGCGGCCACGTGGCATCCGTCGAGAATATGGCAGCCCCTCGTTCTCGGAATCAACGCCTTAAGTGCACCAAATATGAATCTCGGCCGCGTTGCCAATAATTAGTGCTTGTACACTACAGCCGACGTTTTTGTCTTCCAACCTCTAGCGGAGACATCGCCCTACGCGTGCACTTCCATCTTCAAAAGACCTCTCGCGGCACAGCACGAGAGGTGCACATGTACTCACTCGCAGATCAGACACAGCAATGGCCGAGAGCGTGGGTACGCTACACCAGCGTCACCACCCCCCACTTCAACAGCTTCGGGAACTCTTTTAACTTATTAATAATTAATTTGTGCTTAAAGAACATAGGTAAAATTACACAATTGCCGGACATCACGAATTTAAAGGCCCCTGCTATTTAAACAAAATGGCAAATTACTTGACGTTACAATGATTATAAGAAACTAATTGGCGTGCGATGTGGAGTGATACCAATTTCCGAGGCGAGCCATCTTTTCCTTTAAGTGCGTCACCACACCCCAACCAACTCTCGCCGGCGCCGATCCGTCGCGCCTCCAATTGCCTAAGTACCAGCAAGAGCTTACTGAAATAGAAAATCGCGAATAACATTTTAACCCGCCGAGCCACGGCAAAAACTTACTAGACAAAAATGCAGGATTTAAACTGACGATTAAAATGAGACCTCAAACGTATTTCTGGGATAAAATTGACATCTTAGCCTGATAACTGACCTCGTGGTTAGTAATAAATAATTAATAATGGATATCACCTCACATGCCAAGAAAACCTTTTAAATTGTTACCACACATTACTAATATTGGTTTGCCAGTATGATCATATAGTAAAGAGCAGCAAAATAAGATTGGTCGTACCAAGTGAAATTAAGACTGCCACGCTTGGAGTTAAAACAAAACAGTAAATAATTATAATTACTACTAATAAATTTTGTTCCTGTAGTCTTCTTTTTTCTGCGGAGGGCTTTTCTTAGATCCACAGGTCAGTCCTCCTTGTCTGATTTCATATTTAAAAATTAGAGCTACATATGATAGGTTTAACAAACAAAAACTTCCACGTGCTTATGGTTACACATACTGACTTATTTCTTGAAGAAAACACAAATACACACTTCAGGTTGCACTGATTCAGGGCAGCATTATCTCTGTTAAGCCGGGCAACTGTAGTAGATGATGTGACTAATCCTCACTGGGGTTGTTACCTTATACACATAGGCTGGTTAAACTACAAGGGCTTAATATTTCAGGGGAGCTCAATCTTATTTACTGGCATATCGCCTGGTCACTTTAAGTTCCGCCGTCTTAAAAGAGAAATTTAATCATACAAGCAGTAAAAAAAAACTCGCAAATAAAATAAAACAGAATAGGTCTGGTAAGGCCAGTTACTTCACAGTACGTCAACACAGCAAAGTTGGAATGTCACTCAATCTAACAAAACCACTCTACAATTCAGAAAACAGAATTTTTTGGCATTTCAAACTCAGATAAACTAACCTACACTAACTGTCACAGGGGACAAGGGACAGGGAGAGGAGGTGTTGAGCAACCCAACCATTCCCAATGATTGCCGAACATGCAGTACAGTCTCAGTGAGTGGACAAAAATATGTTGACACATCACCCAGCGCTTGGCTTAGCAGCACACAGGACTTGGTGTAAACAAAACAGACCTTCCTCTGTACTATTTATTTGTTGTACGTATTCCATTTAAAATTACAGACTTGGAAGATTTCCTAAATAAACTAGTGGCAATGTTGAACCACTGTTTAACAATCCTGCTAAGAAAACAAAACATACTAATTTATTGATATATACTGCCTATTAATTCATATTTTCAATTGCAAAATTAATGAAAATAAATTGTGGGGCATTTACAAGTATAAGTAAGGTATAGGTCGTTCACAATAAAGTGAGCACTGCATAAAGTTTTCTTCCGGCCGTTGTGCAGCTATCTTTATTATTTTTGATATGAAAACTTCAATGTCACTAAAAATCAGTGTAAATGTTTCAACACTCTCAAACGTTAACATCTATTGGCCCAATAAAACATATTTTTAATTAATTAAAATTTCTGCTGAGTGCTCAGTTTACTGTGAACAGCCTATAATCAGGAAGTGTAGATACAGTTATATTCATATACAAAAAACAGGGATTGTAGAATTAAAATCAAGGTTCCAGCTTCAATGTAGATGTTCCTACTAAGATAGTATTGACAGATGTTCCTTTCGAACAGTTAACATGGTTCCTACTGTGATGTCACTTAGCTTAACGGCAGCTTGCTTGCTGCTAGCTAAGTGTACTAATACACCCTGAACAAAACACAGAAATATATTTCTTTTTGTCACAAAAGGTGACTAACTCGAGAGAAAAAATAGACAAAAGCTATTCTGTGAAACAACAAATTATCACCACAGTTGAATTTTTATTGTTATGAAGATAATTTCATCTTGAGTACGATATTAAGCACAGTTTTATGATTTACATACTTGCTGAGTTATAGCAAGATATTCAAAACTATTTAGATTTGTATTCTAGAAGCATATTTCGGTAAACTGGATCCCTTTTGAAACAAAAAATAATAAATTGCTATATACTACAGGTTACAACCACATTCTCTCATTTCATCAACAATTCCCTGACAGTTCCATGATTTTACTAGGATTTCAAAATTGCCAAACCGTTCCACATTTTCTAAGCATGCAGAACACCATATAATTATTTACAGGAATGTTGACATAAATGTCTCAACTTATTAATATTACTTCCAAGATGAATCAAGATAAACAAGTAAAATAGTTACAAATCATGGCATGTTAAAAACCAACAACAGTATCATTTAACTTGAATGTCACAACTTACAGCATAGTTTTCTGAAAATATGCCTGATTTATAGGTAGTAAAAGAAAGTTTAAAACTACATATACCGGTACATAGTTGCACATCCCTGGCACATAACTTAAATATAAGAAAGCCATAACCTGTAGCTGACAAATCTTAGTGGTCCAAAATGTCAAATGGACATTAAAAACTGTGAAACAACCTGAAGACCAGCAGCACTGGGTTTTATCTCTCAATCACTATGATTACATATCTGCCATAAGCCTGTACAAAGCAGGACAAGAAGGTGAGACAAGGGTACATACCGAAAGTGGCGAGAGAGGTCGGAGACATCACAGTGCCTGCGGGGGATGCGACAAATCATCAGAGTGCGCGACACATCGCCGACTTGCTCCTCAAGCTGCAAGCGAGCAGAGAAGCGCCTCATCACTGCAATGCCCAGCGGCAGGTAGAGGATAGCAAGCGTAACGTGTAGCCACAGCAGCGGCGAGCTGCAACACAACACGAACCCTTCCTCTGAACTTATGCTCCCGATCCTCTATCTGTCTGTGCCATAACCACGTAAGTGTGGGTAATGTTCACAACAGGAAACAGAGCAATATATTCTGACAAGACATTTAAACAAACAACCATCCCTTTACAAAATCAAAGTCTTGTAGAATTTTACTTTAGAGTTTCCTGGCACTGTTAATATAAGTTAGCAGTCATAGAATGCATTTCTTAATGATTGACTTGGAAAGAGTTTTCTACGGTAATAGGGATGAAGCCGTTACAAAACTGAAATGTCAGAAAACATAAACCATTTACTTATGTGCATCACAAATATAGTTCTGTCTCCAGAAAGTGGCTGCATTATTAATAATGCTTTGTTACAGAACAACATGTGACTTTTACAGCAAGCTTCCAATCGCAGTACACATGAGTAGGGTTCTCAAAATTCCAGAAAAATTTATGAAAGGAAAAAAAACCAGGGGAAAAAAGGTTTTTATTCAAATTATTTTTGAAAAATTAGAAAAATTTCTTTTAAATCATTGTGAAAATATACTAAACCTGTGGTGACAAAATAATATATAACAACTTATACAAGGTAATTAAAATAAGGAGAAAAGCGGAGAAAGGCCTATTGACTCATTCCGAACGTTAACTTACTATAGAGCGTCTCACCCTTAGATTGCAGTACAGGGTTATATGGACATTTTCTCTCTCTTTCCAATGCATGGTAACTGACACAAGTACTGTCCTTGTTTCGGCTAGCGCTGTTGCCAAAAATCCTCAAATGTTCACCTTATAACTTTGATCTTAAAATTTTTGCATATTGTACAGCACCGAAATATGCATCAGGTGATATAGTTGGTTCATCATTTACACCATTTTTAGGAGTTTAAAAAATTAAAAAACAAATATTTTGACCTTAGAACTGTTTTCATGCATCCTTAAATATATCACATCATAACTAACTAATCAAAAGCAAAACCGTATCCAGATTTTTATGGTGTGTAATTTCATATATCTGGACGCCGATGAACAAGTCTGAAGGCTAAAAATTTTTTTCGATACCCGGCTCCGACCATCCTGATTTCTGTTTTCCAGGGTCTTCCAAAATCACTCCAGGCGAATGCTCGGATGGTTCATCAACAAAGACTTTCGCCGACTCCTTCCCCATTTCCCCCAGTGTTCCTCTAAAGCCTTGTGCTGTTAGAGGACAAATAAATAACATCCCCTCTCCCACTTTAAATTTATAGCAGACAATAACAGTGTAAAAAAGCAGACATATTTTTCAGTTCCCACATGACATTGATTTTGAATGATCAATTTCATAATCATCAACTACCCCAACCACGTTGTTATCTTTAGACAGAAGCTACTAAAACTGAATAAATCTTACGTTTTGTCAACAGTAGCTATAATGATTAAAAGATATGTGCTAAATTATTTCTTAATAAAGTGCACCTTACAATCCACATAGTGAATTAATATAAGTGGAGTATGAGAATTGTTTCTTATTTTAAAGTAATAGAAATTGTTATTAATTGCGTATTTTGAAGCGTGATGCTATGCAAATTGTAATATAAATTAGAATAATAAAGAATATAATATTTAAAGCTAAAAACTTCTTAAGTAGTTCACCTCCCAAACTTCGTAACGTGGCTGCGATCTGGCAACAGTGCATGCCATAAGTTCTGTACTGCAATCTAAGGTTGGGACGCTCTATAGCAAGGTGTTTGAATGTGGAAAGAAGGCAAACATGAGAGCTTTACAGTTTTATGATAAGGGGAACTACAGAAGCATCACATTACTGTAATTTAAGTAACTTGTTTACTAGTAATCAGGAACACGTACACACACCATCGTAAATCATAACCGAACACCTGGCAAACAGCAATCAGTGTCAAATTTCACATGTCAATTATATATCTGAGAATAAAGCAAATCATAGTTGATAAATGTAAAACAACAGCAAAGTACACCACTCAGCCAGTTGATACAAGTAGCAAGATAATTAATAATTATCTTAGTGTGTTACTTGTGAATTTTAACTACAGAGGGTTTTTTGTTGTAATCGAAACTGTATTCCTGGCAGAGATTGTAAGTTGTGTATGAGTGTGTTTGACAACTACAGTATTTCTGTCTAATTTGATGTGCATATTGTTTATTTTAGTGTACCAACTTTATTATTGTTCTTTTTGAAACTTTGTGTTACATTTATTAATTATTTCATTTTTGTGGTACTGGTAGGGTACTATGTGTTAACGGTAGATAGGCCTGAATGTAAATCCATTAAACATCCACATTTGTAATTCAGAAACTGTAAGATTATTTTTATTGCACTTTTTTCAATTTTCCATAATTTTTCACCTTGATGAAAAAAAATCCAATTTTTCCCATTTTTACATCAAAAGAAAAAAAACAATATATCCCCGTTTTTTTCTGAAGCTTCGGAACCCTATACATGAGTGCATGACTGCTCAACACAGTTAATTAAAGGTTGAAATAATTCAGAAAGAGTAATAGTTGGTTTAACAAGTAAACATGTCGTAGTTAAACCAGCTGACCTGTTTTTGAATGTACAGTATTGATACATCTACACTGGTAGACCATACAGTAGCGTGAAGAAAGGCATTGAACATACAGAGGGGACAAACAAGACAAGGCCTTCCAAACACTCTACAATATCAGTCAATGTAAGAGGTGACTTAACAAACTGATACTATCACAGTTCCCCCACAATAAAGTAAAACCTTACTACGATTACTCTCTATTAAAACCTATTTTTTTCAAATATTACATAAATGTAGATTTAAAGTCGAAAATTAGATGGTCACTAAAAGTAAAATAAGTTAATATTTTTGAAGACCTATGATTGGTCTGGTTAGCTCCTGCACACACTGAGCTACAACTCGTATGCAATCATGCTTGTCTTGGCAAAGATAGTGCATTCTTGCTTGTGGTTAGTAAATATACTGTACAGCGTATACTGGCATATAATGGCCCTCGTACAGCGCACATCAAGTTACAGGAACATTTTACTTTAAATAAAACTGTACCAACACTTGTGACACTAAAATTAATAAGTATGAAACAAATTATTAATTTATTAAACTAATGTGTGGGAAGTGTAATATTTTTTGTTAATATGATAATTAAATAACTGGTACACTTGCCAAAACATTGTGGCGGGCTGCAAAATTACAGTAACTTAGTTGTTAAAATAACATCAAAATTTTTTTACAGTTTTTTTAAAATGGGTATATCCTTATATTTTTGTTTTGTTATGGGCATCCAACTACCTAGCACATAGTTTTCTTCTTTTTACAGTGTGACATACTTTATTTTTTCATCAAGCTGGAATGTGGCACAACCCTACCTTTAAAAAAAAGTTGTCACACTTCATTTATTCTCCACTCCCTGACTTTGCCTTAAACAGAAACAAAGAAGACTTGGAGAAGTGAGAGAAGAAACACAAACATATGCTGAGCCATCACATTACTGTACTTCCATTTTCTTCAGCATATTTTATGACCAATAGTTTAAACTTCACAGGTGCATTAACTTGCAGCATTACTGATCTTGTATTGCGTAGATGTGAATCGGTCCAAACATGGACATGGATAAGCCAAATAGGAATTATTAAAAAAATAACCATTATCAGTGTTGGTTACAGGGAAGGCTTGACACGTTGGAGAGGTGACAAGATGAAGGGTTGTTGAAAGAGAAATAAGGAGAGAGGAGAGAGATGATTGATGATGCAGTAGCAAGAGATAAGTTAAGAGAATGTTCACTCCCTTCTTAACATCTCCAGACAGGTTACGACTATCATTCTGCTTCATCACCCCCCCCCCCTCCCTTTTCAGCAATGTAATTATGTATCATTTTCATGCATCTGTTAATATTTTACGGTTGGTTTTGTGAAACCACGTGCCCATCATCAACTATGCCATTATCATCATTGTAGAGTGAACAGAGACATTGTGCATTCATTCATAGATCTACATCATTTTGCATACGGTTCACATAAGTTGCATCTCATTTCTTGTGTGTAGCCACATTCAACAGCAAGTACCACTATCGTCGTCATTGTGCCAACCATCACCATACCATTACGTACCTCGAGGACAGGTTTGACCATACGATTGCATAGTTAGGAACAGCAGCATACATCCCTCATCCAAGCCTGCTTCCCGAGCAAAACTGTGGTCCATCACAGCGGCCATCGGTTCTCTACTCTATAGCTGCATTTTCAAGTGCCGTGAGAGCACCCAGCACAACCACACATTCAATTCAAACAGCATATGTAGGCACGAGCACGGTTTCCTTCCACCGCCACACATTGGACTGACGTAGCATAAAATTCATTCAGGCACGCTGTATTCAGTACGTAATAAATCATTGTGCAAAGAGATAATATTGTTTTCATGCTATTCACCTCTATCATATAATTGTGTTCATGTCAGATAAGTAAAACTACACTATCACCACACCTGGAACGAGACGATCACTAGGAACACGACCAGAACATCCACCCCCTGGGATAATAGAGTCTAAAAGTGTGACACTGGGGAGTATCGCTGGCGCCCACCCTCATAACCATCAATTCAATCAATAAATCAGTCACATCTCGTACCAACGGTGTCAGTACATATTGAACCTCCATATCTTACTTGGATTTTCAATTTGTCTTAGTGATTTGGAATGTTTGTAGTTCTCATTACAATAACGTATCTGGTATTGTGATAACTAAAGTTCATTTATATCACTAAACCAAGACAATGCTGCTGCCCTTGAGAAGCCTCAAAGAAGCCTCAAGTATGTTGTGTAATGATGTGTGTGTGGGTGCACAGATTAATTTCAGCTCGCACACTTGATGCACCTCTCCGTCAAACCCTGTCAAGCCAACCACCCTACATGTACATGGCAGTGCTGAACAACGCTTAAGTACATTCATAGTTTGTGTCAGAATTATTGCGTACATAGTTAACTATTATGTATTATTATAACTCCGGACACTAAGACTTGAAGGTGCATAGAGAGCTAAGTATCAGCGTACCTACTGCCACTATGTAGTCTTACACTCATCACTGACCACGGCAGATCTTTCCAGTGAAGGAACTTCAACATTGTTGTTTGTTGATACTGTTATTCTGACACACCGATACTTATTAAAATGTAAGTATTCATGTTACCTATTGACTTAAGAAATGCTATTGTGTGAAGTTGGCACAATGTGTGTTGGTTTTTGGACGGCAGTCGAGTAGACCATTAAGGAGGGATTGTTTGGAAGTACACTTGGTGTTTGATTGTTCCCGCTTACGAAAGAGTTGTGACGAGGATGGAATTGTAATAAATTGGTTGCTGTGATAAGTAGAGTGTTGCAAGTAAAACATATTAGTGAGATTTATCAGTCATTAGGTACGATGCATGCCTCAAAAACTAAGTTTAGAATTACAGTATTCTTGTTGGAGGCATGTCATGGCAGTCAAAAAAATTCCTGAACTAAACATCATTGAGTCAGATACTTGGTAGCTCTATAAACCAAGATCTTCATTTTTCATTGAAGCAAATATGATATCTGAGGCAAGCAACTCCGGGGAAAATTTTTGACCCAAATAGGAGAGTCAGCTTTGGCATTATTGACATGTTTAACTACGCCAACAGAGTTGACCAGCTGTGCATATGAACAGTTAGTATTAGATGCACATTTCGACATCAAGAAAAATTAAATCACTGCACATTTTTAGTTTAAAAATTGCAAACAGGATGCAAACGAAACCATCCAAGATTTTGTGGCGGAACTTAAATGATTGTCAAAGACTGTAATTTCTTATATATTGAAAAATTGTCCCTTATTTGATTGGTATGCAGTGTTAAATACGAAAGACTTCAGCACCAGTTGTTAGCAGAGCCTGATCTGAATCTTGATACAGCTATTACGTATATGGTCAGTAGTGTACGAGGTTGCAAATAAGAATGTAGAGACAATTCTAGCTCCACAGAACAAAATTCAGCAATTTAGTGGTAACAGTGGCAGTAATCTGACAAATGCTCAAGTTTGTGATTATGTTAATACCAAGTTAGAAGTAAAGTGAGTGACACTAAAAATGTACTTCTTGTTACATGCTTCAGACGTGGGTGGGGGCACCTTAACAAGGTACGCTGTGGGGCAAAGGAAGCCAAAGCAGGAGATTCAGAAGTGAACTGCACAGACTACGACTCAGAAAATTCTGGCAGCAAGGTTAGGTCTACTGTAGAGGATCACTATGAAGGCATGTACAGTGTTGATTCACAGAGATGAACTAAGCCACATAAAGTAAAAACATTCACCTAATTGTAAAGGTTCAAGAATTTTAAGTTGACTCGGGAGCACTATCATTAAGTGTTCGAGATTGTTTTAATTGATGTTATGGATCGGCCTGCGTCGGTTCCATGTGGTGACATGTAACATTGTGAGGTGGTAAATGTGTGCACGTGTATGGAATAGCTTCAGTAATAGCAGGATGCAAAGGAAAGCAGTTTAAGAAAATAGTGGATTCAGATTCAGAAGAGCACAGAAGTTTTCTTGGTTGGATCACAATATTCAAAAATAATTATTACCACCCCTCCTTGTTGTTACGCCCATTTTCCCAGAAATCATCAAGGGTTGCCAGCAATTAAGTTATATTGTTTGTAGAACATTATTTTGAAAAACTCTATGAGAAAATAAATTTTATTCCTTCGTAAAACAACTGTACACCTATTACTGGAAATCACTGAGGATGGTTATCAACAAACTAGTTTTTACATATTCAAGTTTTTTGCTAATATGGAGTTGAAAATGTATGACGAACACAACTAACTCATTACTGACTATATATTTGTTACTTTACAGTTGGTCAGTTTTTTCCTGTGTTGTGATGTTTCTATCAAGGTGTGCAACTGCAGTCAACATTATTTCAACTACACTATAAACCAATACCAGACAGCTTGTGCAAATCTGTGAGAATAACAATTATGTTATCACATCAAGCCAACATATAACCACTCTCTACATTCTATTAATATCAGATTTGCACTGTCAACATAACAATGTGGAGGAAAATTTTCTTTTCTTGACAGCTATCTCTCTATGTCTCTATCATATTTGATTATACAGGATGTTCAGAAATTCAAGGGATAGTAGAGGGGACTGAGTAGGCAATATTTAAACTAGGAAGCCATGTCCAGAAACATACAGTTTCTGTGCTACAGCCATTGCAATTTGTCGGATGTGCCAGCGTTGTTTTGCAACAGGACAGGCGATATGACGTCAGAAGAGCACCATGTCAAATTATATGTGACGTAAGGTATAGAATTAAGTGACGATTGACTCATTACTTTCTTCAAGTAAAATTTATTTCATAAAAATATCAGCATAACAAAAAAAAAGAACTTCCATTTAAAATACTAACATTTGTATCAACAGTGAAACAAACAAATTTCTGTCTGTCTTCTGCACTTAATGTATCCCATACGAAACTGCTCACTAAAACAGAGGCTCGACGTGATGATCAGCAACACTCTTGCACACATTGTACCAACGAATCATGTTCCAATACACTTGTTCCATCACACCAGATGTCCGGTTAATCTCTTGTGCAGCAACCATAACTCGTGCCACTAGTTCTTCCTCTGTCTCTGTAGGAGTCTCGTACACCACAGTCTTCATACGACCCCACAGGAAATAGTCCAATGGTGTTAAGTCAAGCGACTGTACGGGCCACGCAATAGGACCACTCCAGCCTATCCATCTCTGCCCGAATCGTGTGTTAAGATGTAAAAGGCAGTGCGCCATCGTGCTAAAACCACAGTTCTTGACTGTCATCCAAGAACAGGGGCAATGCGTCCTGTAGGAAGATTAAGTAAGCAGCACCTGTTAATCTGGTTGGAAGAAGGTACGACCCAATCACTTTACCATGTAGAATGCCTGCCCACACATTGATTGAAAAAATGTGTTGGAATCCCCTTTTTGTCTGCCCAGACATGGCTGTTTTAAGAATTGATAATGTGAATTTACATTCATCGGTGAACATAACTCTTTGTGGAAAGTGGAGCTCATCAATGCAGCGGTGTAGAAACCATGAGCAGAAGTTAACACTAGTACAAAATCGGCTAGCTGCAATGTCTGAACCCTTTGGAGGTGGTAACGATGTAGTTGTTGCTCATGCAGAACCTCCCACACTACGCTGTTAGAAACATCCAAAACACTGGCAATTGTTTGTGTGCTTGTTGACGGGTGCTGGTCAAGGTAGTGCAGTACAGTCTCTTCCAAATCGGGGGTACAGCATCTCTTTGGAGCACCACAGTCCCTCCTCTTGACGGTGAAGGTAGCTCATTCTTGAAGCCGTCGCACAATTCTGGCAGAAAGGGTATGCGATGGAGTCATGCACTGTAGATATCGCTCAACAACCCACAAGCTGCTCTTCCATTCCCATCCGCTGCACCATACACCAACATTATGTCTGTGTATTCTGCAAACGTGTACTGAACCATGTTGATCGGAGACACACAAGCACGTGAATGGGTCTCCAGGCATGATACCACAGCAGGGTAAACATCACATCCCATCAGGTGATCCTCTGCCGTCCTATCAGGTTGCAAAACAACACCGGCGAAATCCCCCTCTCCCAATTGGCGCCACAACTGATATTCCCCAGCCTGTTTTGGCCTTGTGCATTGTATTTTTATACATAAATAGAAGAAAGTGAAAGAAATATTTTAGTAATAATGGAATATGATCAGGAACATAGATCTCTCACCATCCCTTTTCCGATGGAAGTTGGGTTATGCCCAATATGTAAACAAGTTCTAATTCATAATAGAACATACAGGTCCCATACACAAAGGGAGTACTATTCGGTTGAAATGTTTGCGCTGTGGGTGGGAGAATAAGAGCAACCAAGGAATGGCTGTTCATCAAGGTACATGCACTAAGAAGTCGCCCGAATATAGAAGGGAGAAATCTGAAGGGATCAAATGTAGCAGTTGCGAAACTACATGGAAGAATGCAAAAGCGTCAGCCAGCCACGAAAACAGTAAATATCCTAAAATATGTATGTAAAAAAGACAGAAAAAGCCAGACAAGCCAAAGAAAAATACGAGGTCTTCAAATTGGTGTTAAGAAGATGTGGAGAGGTTGAAGAACTAGCCATTTTTAATTTTATGTGAGGACTGATCAGAAAATTTTGTGTTCCGAGATAAGCCTACCATCCTGACAGAAGAGTTTTGGAAAAAGAAAAACAACTGCCTCAAAATGTCATTAAAATTGACCAAGTAGCGCACTTCAGCAGCTGCTTGGGCACTTGCAAGAGCTAATTTGTGGTTAACACAGCGGCAGTTGACCATAAGTCCTCCTGTTTTGTCTTTGAGAAGTTTAGCAACCTTTTTTTTTTTTTTTGTTTTCCAATCATTACTGCTGTTCCATCAGAGCCTAGACCAACCAGATTACAAGCTTTCAACTCCAGATTGTCAATGGTTTCAATTACTTTATTAGTTATGGTCTCAGCTTTACCATTTACAATACAGCAAGTTGATACAAAACTAACAGTGACTTCTTTTCTGACCTGATTAACATATTTTATGTAAACAATTAACTGCTTTAGAACAGAAATGTCAGTGGTTTCAACACACATAATACTGAAATAATCTGCAGAATGAATACCTCGCTGAATTTCAGATATAACTGCTGATGCTAGAACATCTAGTACCGTATTTTATCGCATGTAGGTCGCACATTTTATTGAAAAATTTTCCTTAAAAACTAGGGGTGCGACCTATAACTGATAAAAAAAAAATTTGTGCTGAAAAAAATTCAAAATTTTAGCCTAAACGAATTTTTCTTGCCAATTCTACTGTACATATATTAAACAAAGAAAGGAAAAAATATTTATAAATGCGGAAAAGAGTCAAGTTTACCATAATTTACAAATCGTCATTGTTATCTGATGAATCAGAACTGTCAGTGTCAACTCCGTCATGGCCGTAGCTGGAATGGTCGTTATTGTTGCCATCACTCTGCCACAGGTCTTCGTCCTCCGTCCCGTTACGGCATTTGATATCCCAGTCTTCCTAAAACTTTTCACAATCATCTCGCTGGAGATGCGGGACCAACTCGTAGCTATCCACTCGCATACTTGTTCTGGCGACGGACGTTTCACTTTTCCTGTCGGCGTGAGTTCCCGATCGGCGCTGGCGATCCATTCTCCGTACAAGCGGCGCAAGCTGTCCTTAAAAGGCTTGTTAATTGTGACGTCCAACGGCTGCAGAACTGATGTGAGACCGCTTGGAATTATGACGAGTTCAGTTTTCCCTTCTTCAATCGCTGTTTTGACTGGGTGCACCAGATGGCCACGGAAACTGTCTAAAACTAGCATTGCAGTCTGTTTCAGCAGGGCTCCTGGCCGATTGTTCCACATGCACTTCACCCAGTCCTTCATTAATACTTTGTCCATCCATCCCTTATTTTGTACACGCACATGTACACCACGAGGGAACTTCCCCTTCTGCAAAGTTTTCCTTTTGAAAATTACATATGGGGGTAATTTTCTGCCATCTGCTGTTATTGACAACATCGCCGTGCATCGTAATTTTTCATTTCCAGTTGTTTTACTCTTACACTTCACGCCCCTTTGTCATCAATTGTAGAATTCCTCGGCATGTCGAAAAAAACTGGAGTCTGATCGGCGTTGCCAATCTGTGATAACAGATATGCGGTTTTCTGCCTCTTTTGAATAAGGAACGTGTGGAAGTTTAACACCTTGTCAGTATAGTCAGCAGGCAATTTCTGACAAACTGACGTTCTTCTTCGCATCGACAAATTGTGCCGTCGCATAAATCTTACGACCCAGCCGATCAAAGCTTTAAATTGTCTGTTGTCAATTTTCATTTCCAGCGCAATTTGCCGTGCCTTTGCTTGAACCATGTCATATGAAATGGCACA
>PNEQ01054654.1:0-26665 GCA_003012365.1 Medauroidea extradentata
GTGATTTTTTTCATTTCATTATGTTATCTGGTTTTCAAGTTTTGTATGAAGTAAAAACACGCAAATTTTGACTTTGAAGTGCCATTACGGGAAAACTATATGAGCTAATTTTTTTCCGTTAGAAGTATGTGTACTCTCAAGTAATGTGTACAAAACTAACACTATTTTATACAAGTATAAAATTATGTTTTTTCCCCACGTGAACAACCTTAAGGTCATAGTAAACTTTTATTTAAACATGTTTAGTTAAAGACATTCGGCAGCAAATATTTGATCGCGTTTAAAACGTGACGTTTGTGAGGTTAAACCCCTACAAAAGGAATAAAATCAATGAACTTTCTTACCTCAACGAACTTGGAACTGGAAATTTACGATGTTTATTAATTATTATCACACGTACTCAACATTCGTGATATGTTGATAGTCATATTGCAACTAAATCCAAAATTTGAGTGCGTGTATGACGAATATAAACACTGAAAACCTAATTTGAAAGTTTATTTCAAAATGTTGCACCAAAAAGTAGCTTCTTGCTGCACAGTTCTTTACTCGAAGTAGCCGATAGCAGAGCAGCAGAGAATGTATGTCGTTCGAAATTACATATGACACTAGTTTACTTTGAAAGAGAAGATACTGCAATCCGAGCTCGTTCGTAGCTCGTGCTCGTGCTCGTATAAGCTTGACACGTCATGTTTAAATAGTTCTGCGTCTAGTGTTACCGCAGTCTGACTCTTGTAAATCTTACCTCACGCTATGATCACACACAACAAACGTTGATTCAAGGGTATTAACAACTAGAGAGAGAACTTGCTTTTTAACTTATTGAAGTAGTAAAAACGAAAAAAAAAAAAAAAATGTTCTGAACAGTTGAATGTTTTAGCTACAATTTTGAGTAATACAACTGTTTTTCTCATTTGTTGCAGTGCAAATATCTTTGCAAATGTAAAACTGGCGCAGTGCTGACATGTTACTGGCGATTTTAAATATGCCAGTACCCACTAACCAGTTTTTAAATATTTCTGAAACTATTTTAATATGTTTTGTGTATGATAATAAACAGCACGAAGAAGAGAAGTGCTTTAAGTTTTCAACACATACACGCATTCTCTCTCTCTCTCTCTATCTCTCTCTCTCTCTCTCTCTCTCTCGGCAATACGTGCTTCTATTGTCAGCAAATTTCGATTTTTAAGGAGGTGTATTACAAAAAAAAAATGTCGTTTCGTTACACTCAACCACCGTGAAGCGGTGATTTTCTTAATCTCGTTCATACATAAAAAATTAAACAAAACATAGAATATGGCGTTAAATCATTTTATTGCTCCTACGTCAACATTGTGTTTTAAATTCACAAATCCGACGTCATACTTCGGGTGCTTGTACTTTAGCACTGCAAATTACAAAGGTTGTAATTTTTTTTTATACAGACACGGATAAAACAAATTCTCAGTTGATTCAGTTTATGAAAATATTATTTGAAAACAGATTTGCTACGATTATGTTCCCTTGATTTTTGGGGAGTGTTTGACAGAAGTGGTGTTCAAACAGCATGCGTGAACAACAGAAATGGTACACAAAAAACTTACTGTATTTGCCTCATTGTGTTTTTCTGCGTTTTGATGATGTATTGTAATCCTCTTATTAAATACACAACAGTTAATAAAAAATATTGAAACTGCCCATTTTGGTTTGACGCTTACAACCTGTTATTTAAGTATGATACTTTATCTGTTATCAAGTCGTAGTCCTTTGAGTTGTCAAACAGGTTGTATATCTTTAAAAATAAAACCTGAAAACTTTCTCTTCGTCTGGTTTTGTAGCTGTTGAGTAAATTTATCCCGGGGGTAAGTAGACAAATTGGTATGGTTTTCAGTATTTGGGCATACATTTAAGGCATAAGACTATTGTGGATTTATTTGGTAGTTAGTACCTTGCGCAATAAATGATGCCAGGTAGAGGGTACTTTACTTAAGAGGGAGTGATCGTGGCCATCTTGAATTTTGGTATTTTGAGTCATATTTTTACTTTCGGGTAAATTCTTGGAACTTTAACTTAACTGCCGAATAGAATACGTATTGATAGAATAGGCATCCTAAATATTTGTTTGCCGTTGCTGTAGCAACATATCTAATTGCAATTAAAAAGGGAATAAGAATTTTCTAACTGCAGTCAAATATGTAACAACAGTAGCGATATACAAAGATTTATGTTATTTAAAATTATTTCAATATGTTTTCTATTTGGCAGCTATGCATTCACCTAAAAGAAGGTAAGGTAAGTGGGCTTTACGTCTCGTCGACAGCAAGGTCATTAGAGACAAGTGTTCCCAAAAGAAAAGATATTACACAAAATATACGAAAAATTCAAGATGACGACTATCACTCCCTATTGAAGCCATGCAAACCAACTTGAAAACCGTCTCATACTATCATGCTGTAAGTGGGACTCGGAACTCCTGACCTCACGGTTATAGTACCTGATTTGAAAACCACCAGACGGCGGTTGCCTGTGATGAAAGAGTCGCTCGTTATTGGAAAGTGGTTTATACAAGCCCCTCGCACAACTACAGACCGACTGAGACACGAGTCGAGTGTACCATGTGCCACTCTGTAAATTATGTGGAATTACTCGTACTTTCTGCTTCTACAGATTGTGTGTATTGCAGAAGACCGTGACGCTGCATGAAGTCCAGCATTTCTTCTCTGTGAGCAGGTGTAATGCAATATGTTAACGATTGGTAGTTTATGTCCGCAAGTCTTCGTTTCCGTGCAACCGAACGATGGACACAGTGGTAAGACACTGGACTCCACCAGTACTTCTTGATAGTTAAATGTCAGTCAAGTGTTGGTAGGTTTTCGCGTAGTTTTTTTCTGCTGAAAACTGTAGATCAGCAGCAAATGTGTAATCTGAATTTGTTACGACAACATCTGTGTTGTTCTACACTTCTGTCGTTCCGATGACTTGTTATTTCACTGGGCAACACAATTATGTAATTACTTAACTTAAAACTAGCTTCGGTAGTGGCTATGTAGGATGTAATTTAGCCATTTAAGACGCCTTTCAGTGATAATTTGAGAAACGAAGTGAGTGGTGTTAATAAACAGCAGTAAAATTACAGCTAAGAAATACTGAGCGTGAAAAACGTCCCGATATAACGCAATGAAATGGGAGACAATAAACGAACAGGCATGTAAAATTTTGCAATTTTTAATACATAATTTTCAGAAATTATATTAATTTGACATCAGTAATAAAGTGGATTAAGTTTTAGTGAAAATTGAAGTTGAGTATACGGAAATCCGTAATATTTAAACATACCCCAAGTTAATTAGAACGAACTGGTAACTATATCTATTATGGGATTGACCACATAATTTTTGCATTTGTTTGTCATTGAAAACAAAATTGCAACTCATTCTGAAGTGAGAAAATATTCGTAGAATAGATTGTTGTGAGCAGACGTTATCAACGTTGTAGTTTTTTTGTTGGAATCTGGAACCATTAATTGCGTAACTGATTTTTTCTCCTAACGACGAGTTGGCGTGCCTTGGCGAAGTTTTGAACGGCAAAGTTGATAGTAAGTACTGTACGTCCCACTTCGTTCCTATGTTCCAGTTCACTCGCTGTATGTACAGTTCTCTCGCAATATTTGCAGAGTAGACGAGTAGCTAATGATGTGGCAACGTCGGGCGTTTTGGAGGTAACATATTGACGTCGTGCCACATTCACTCATGTCACAGATAGGGTACAGCTGACTGTTTATTCAGATCCATGTTACGGATAGGGTACAGCTGACTGTTCATTGATCCATGTTACGAATAGGGTACAGCTGACTGTTTATTCAGATCCATGTCACGGATAGGGTACAGCTGACTGTTTATTCAGATCAATGTCACAGATAGGGTACAGCTGACTGTTTATTCAGATCCATGTCACGGATAGGGTACAGCTGACCATTCAGATCCATGTTACGAATACGGTACAGCTGACTGTTTATTCAGATCCATGTCACGGATAGGGTACAGCTGACTGTTTATTCAGATCAATGTCACAGATAGGGTACAGCTGACTGTTTATTCAGATCCATGTCATGGATGGGGTACAGCTGACTGTTTATTCAGATCAATGTCACAGATAGGGTACAGCTGACTGTTTATTCAGATCAATGTCACAGATAGGGTACAGCTGACTGTTAATTCAGATCCATTTCACGGATAGTGTACAGCTGACTGTTTCATTCAGATCCATGTCACGGATAGGGTACGTCTGACTGTTTATTCAGATTTTTTGTATTTTTATTTTTGAGTGAGATGTGCTGCGATCTCTGTCAAGTACTTTAGCCTCCTGTGAGAAAAAAACGTTCTCCCATGCCCCGACCACACAACGTCAAAATAATTAGAAACAGTCTATAAACGGAAAAATTTGCTTATTAAAATTATTTGACTTGGACTTAGATATAAAATATTGATTGTTATGTTTTATAGTGTTATTGCTTGATTAATTTTCAAGCATTTTTTTCCATTTCAGTTAATGTGCTTCCTATTCACACCTTTCACCTATCATCAAAATTAAAGTTATACGCTACGCGTATGTAGTTCTGCGTTATTGTCGCAGTTTTAGATATGCCCTCCTGTAGCATCAGTTTAACTAACATAAAGTGGTTTAGTGGTTTTGCATTAGCGCATACGTGTCAATTTTTTATTTCACGTGTATTTCGAAATTAATCGTCCCACATCGCCACACTGACCTGTTTACGCATTTGTCACTTGGTTAAAGAGGCACCGATTATGTCACTGATGAGATTGTTGTGACGTTATTTACAAAAAAACAGCCTTTGGCGGATACCGCAGCAAACTACCGTTCGTTTGAATGTTCTCTGTTCGAAAAGTGGTCCTACGTGAGGCAATCGTAGGCATTTAGGCGCACGCTGTTACGTGTGCGTCACGCATGAAGCCATGCCGGGAACCGGTTGTCTTGCATTAGCGCTGACCAGGAGATAGTGTTTCAACGGTGGCTTGAGGTTTTACAAACGAGACATTCCGTTTGTTCGTGGCGCAGTGACCAGAAGCGACTTATTGTCGTCATCAAGGGTGCCTATAAGGGAGGTGGAAGGGGGGGGGGTTTGGCTTAGCTCCCCTTACAGATGTTCCACAGTGTGTTTAGTTTTGTTTTTTAATAAAAATTGTAGCAAACTATTTGCAGTTTGATAAGTTTCGTAATCAATGCGGTTTCGTATGTCGAAATATGACAGTGGCTACAAATTTATACACAGACTATGTCCGTTCCTGTTGACATAAACATTTATTATGATCTTGGCCACCCCTTACAATCTATAAGATGGACACCCTTGTCAATCACCCACCCACCTGACGAAGAGTGATATTATCTTCCATTTGATTCGTGAAGCAGTTTTAAACTAAAAAAAAAGATGAAATAAATACTTGTAGCGGTTTTTCATGTGTTTATTTGCATACATTCGTATGTGATATTCTTTACCGTGTAATATCGAGAAATACATTGGTCAATACCAATTTAATTCATAATGCTGTGAACACATTCCGAATTTGCTGAATGTGAGCAATTCTACTTGTCAGTTCGATTTTAAATGAAGTATCCTAAGAGTTGGATTTTTTTTTTTTTTAAATTTTAGTCATAACTTGTACACTGTCTTTAAAGCTTATAGACGTATACAATTTTTATTTTGGATACATGGAAGGCATACAAACACACATTTGTTCGCGAAGGCCAGATCTTCTATAAAAATTTTCCACTAAAAATTTAAGTGATTATAATTACTAGGATTTGTATATCTAGGGTGTATTTTTATTCCTACGTAAGTATAGTGACACATGTGGTCTGTAATCAGAGCACATGAGCCGTTGTGTAGGTAATAATGGACCTGGCGTTAGAACTTTTTTTAAACAACGAACACACGCGCACCTTCAGTTACCTGAAAACGTATTTTTAGAAACTTCCGCTTTTAACACATCTATAAACGGTGCTTTGATCGCTCGCTGGCCAGATGCCAGCTTTGTGGTCAAGCGTTGTCCCTGGTATACCTCGTCATACCTGGCCTATAGTTCTTACATTTCTCGTCCAAGAGTGATTGCCGGCTAAGGCTTGCTGACATCAACGTTTGAAGACAAAGCAAAAATACGTATGTACGAATTTTTATTAAATGCCCTCAATCCGTTGATAATCTATGAATTCGGTACATGGTGTAGCTTCACATTTAATGCCAGATGTCTCTCTAAAACTGGATACGTTGAAATTTTGAAATCTCTTGCGAGTCAGCACTGTAAGAGCTACAGTTCATGCTTTTTTGTTGTTCTGGAACAGCATCAACATAAGCAGCTAGTTTTACGAGTGGTTATGAGATTTACTGGCCTCCTCCCATTGTCCGGGTGTATTTTTTGCCTTGCTTCCGTAGCTTACTAATTAAAAAAAAAATACTGTTTATCTCACAATGTACAGTGTTGCCAGCTGGTCTGGAGTTTATTTTCACCATGTTTTCATCTCTTCTAGCTTTTCAGATGGCGTATCGTAATTTATCTCAGTCTGTGGTCTAAGAAGTAGCTACTCCAGGCTTGCCAGATTGGGAGATTTGTCGCCGTTTAGGCTACTGAAATGCACATTTTGTGACGAAAATGTCAGAAAATACAAATATCGCCATGTGGGCGATTTTTTGTAAATAAATTGCGATATTTGACTACATGAATAACTTTAAGACTTCGTTTTATTTTTACCGTAATTATCTTTTCCCAACTTTAGCTTAGGTTACTGATTCTTGTAAGTATAAACATTGTGCTAGTTTATAAGTGATTGCAGGATTATAGTCTGATACTCGTCCCATATCGGTTGTTACCGTAACCACTGTCGCCTACAAGATATGAGAAGACCTTTGTAATCGTAACTAGTATCGACCGGTATCCTATCTGTATACGTAATACTGTTTGGGCGGTGTTATGTATAAACATACCAAGCGCCAACTTTTATTTATCAGGAAATCGTGCTATATATTTTTCAGATTTGTAACATTTGTACGAAAGTAATTTAGTCCTAGAAAATCAATATTCAAGACAACCGGATATAGGATTAAAATATTTTTTGTAAGACTGTTGAAAAAAAATATATTTTATAAATAACTTACTTGGCGCTCGGTCTGTTTACGCTCCACGATGAACTTCATAAGCGAGCAACTTTATGTACACCGTACGCGTAAATTTGTTCTGCAATAAAGGGCAAGTGAGGCAAATATGGAAAGAAGTAGGCCTAGAGAAGGGGATGGGAGAATATTGCCGTTTTCAAAAGAAGGAATAAATTGGCAAGTGTCTTGAAATAATTGTGTATTCCGCTGCACACCCGCCAGTTGCCGCATGTTTGTAACCGGAAGACGTGGCGAGTGCAATATTCCAATAGTGTGTTGCACTCAAAAGGTGAGCATCACCGGGCGCAGTTTCAGCACTCGTTGAGAGAAGTCACCCCATAATCGCACATTTATAGTTTTCGGGGCGCACTTAGTTTGAGTGCAGTGCAGTTAACTGGAATACGACATAAAATTGCGCGCATCACGAAAAAAAGGCAGAAAATGTCCTAAAGTGATTTTTTTAAAATTAAACAGCAGGTTGGTTTGGTTAGAAGAATCTTGCAACGATATAAACAAGGAAGGCCTGTAAAATAAATTTAATAGCCCACTGTTGTTGCATTCTGCGGATGATGACTACATGGTAGCGCGATGCTTTTGTTTTCGTTGATATTCTTTTACTTGAGAATCTTTTATGTTTAACCAAAGTAAAACATTTTGTTAAGAAGTTATTACACACACATATAAACATATATTTACTTATATTTATTTATTTGACGATCAAAGGGTTTCATTTTGGCGACTTTATCGAGAGCGAACTGGCAACACTGAGCTACGATCTCGTGGTTGGAATGTCTTCTTTTATTCGTTAACATATGTTAAAATATAGATAGTGCATTCTTTCGTATCTTGGAGCAAATGTCGGAAACTAAAAAAAGCAGTTATATAAAATTGTAAACGAGCATGGAATAACTTTAGAATATGAACGGCTAGAAATTAAGAAAGCTACTAATAGCGAAACGTTTGTAATTATAGGGATAGTAAGTTTGTCCTTACAGACGATGTTAAACAAGGTGTGTTGAGGGTTAGAGAAAACGATGAGACATCGAGTATGATGTGATTTTTCTTACTGATCAATGAGACTGAAAACGCTTTTTTGACCTCGTGAATTATGGAGTAGCCCATATGATGACATTTTACTAGGCAAACAAAGTGTGGTATTGAGTTTCTTTTCTCTATAGTTGAGTTGTTTTGCGTTGGAAAGTTCGGGTATTTTGTTTCCAGTATATCGATCTGTTTTTTTTTGTGGATTTTCCGAATTACCTTTTACTGCCGAAAAGTTATTTAATGGTAGAGTTGCGGGTCATTGATGTCTTGTTTTCAGAAATATCCTGCTGTGACAGTTATCCTGTTCAGCATAGTAGTGTACGATTCATTCCCTGCTTTAGGAACGATTTTCCATAAGTTAGAGCCGCTAAATGCACTGGATAAACTTTACTGCTGCTGTATATTTTAATGTTTTTTCGTTTTTGTTTTTTCTTATCAAGTGATTGACCTCGGAAGTACGTCCCGAGTCCTTTTACCTCTATTTTCCTTCTTTGTGGCTTAATCCTCGTTTTAGTGGTCCAGTTATTACGACATGGACTTCTTTTCCTTACTCCTCCTGGCCTCTTCGGTCCTCAGGTTCTTCCTTGTCCCTCCATATGTTTCCTTGTTTTTTATTCTATTGTCTCAGATACTTATAACGTTATTAGTTATTTCTTTTGAAGCCTCTGCATTTCAATTAAAAGTTATAGCCCGCAGTTAAATATGTATAAACGTACTGCGGTCGAACGTCCATCAATGATATGTGACAAGCTCAAAATTTAAAATAAAATAAGGATGAAATTTTTTGTCTTTTTTACTAAAACATTGGGTCAGTTACTAAAGGTAAAATGATGGTTGCTCAAGGAAGCTTCGTGGGGACTAACACCCAGGGAACACTTTCCTCCGCCCAGCTGTACATTTTCGACTTGGACTAATGAAATTATTGACTGCAGCTTGAGGCAGATGTTATCTCGCGTGACGGGCGGACTCGAAGGTTTTCCCGCGTGTGCGTCACAAGCGGAGTCGACTCACGGATAATCACGCCGCAGCAGAACTGAGGCGGAAAACGACTCGAAGATTGGGGGACCGTATTGGGGGCAAGGGTGACGACTACACATCGGCACGGAAACCAGACGAGGAAGTAGTATATCGAGTTTTCCGAAGGTACAGGTTAATTACTCACAGTAAGGTAATCCTGTTTTTTGTTGTTGTCATCCAGTTAGTTCTACCCGCCACTGGTTAACATAAAGTGCTGGTAATAACAGTAGTATGTCAATTTCACGGTACTCAAAAGTTAACGTCGGACGTAATAGTAAATATTATTATTTTATTTGTGTTTTATGACAAGACGGCCTTCAAAATTGGCCCGTCGAGTAACTATTCTGAGATCACTATATTCGGAAAAAAATTATTTACTAAACATGTGCAGTATAAAAGTTCAGATATAAATTATTTATCGTTATCTTAATTCTGTTTTATTTAATTTTTAGTTTGGAAAGAGGCACGTAAATACGTATTCATGAGAGAAAATATGCAGTTGATTGATGTTTGGTAATTGTTCACCAGCGAAGTACTGAGTATTGGTAAGGATGGGGTGAATAATACGTGATGTTGCAAAATTTCATGTTAATATTTTAGGGTATCCTTTCTCACCTCTAGAGGAACAAACACTATTTTGCGAACATAGGCCCGAAAATGCACCGTTACACGGGTGTCATTACTTACAGTGCATGGCGCAATGTATTGGATCATGCTACTTTGGAATTCCATATCGGACAATGTCTACCATCCAGTAAACACGGCGTCTGGTATGTAGTTGCTAATAATAGCGGCAATAGCAATCCACAGTAACACGATCCAACCCACACGATATGCACTATACAACATGTAATGTGTACTGTAGTGCAGACATAGTGCATTTTCAGAACAATGTTCGTGTGGTATTTTTTGTTCTTCAAGATGTGAGAATTGTTCCTCCAAAGTATTGACATGGCATTTTGAAACATTCTGTATAGAGAACTGACGGAATGCAAGAAAGAGAGAAGTATCGGAGGTGAATGAGGTTTCCCCGAGACCACCTGTTTGTCAACGGCAAAGTTCGCAGTGTTCCCCACGTGGAAAAAATCGGGAACTGATCCCATATCGGCTGGAGTGGGAGTGATAATGTGAATTTACAGGAAATTTAAGCCCTTTATTTATAAAAAATACCGTTTCTATAAGATGTCGTGTTTTTTTTAAACTTGTCTGTTGTACTGAGAACTTACTCTTAACACATTTTTTTGCAACAATACAGTTTTTTGTGGCGAAGAAGATATCGGTTTAAATAGGAACCACAAGAAAATAGCTTTGCAATACAGCCAATTGTTTAATGAATGCGATAGAGATAACTAGAGACGGGGGAAAAATTCGCGGATTCACTGACCAGCAAACTAGCCTTCAAGATTATCTGTTTACATGAAACATTTAACAGCTTCTCATTGGCTGCTCGCTGTAGGTCTGCATTTAGCTGCTTCTTTGTTATTGGCTCGGCGCCTTGTAAGAAGTGTCAAATAAGTCAAGGGCCAATTGCAAAAGTTACGCGATCTTACAGTTGCTTGAAGTCTAGCTTGTGCGTAAATGAAAACGCGAATTTTTCAGGTATCTAGAGATAACACAAATCCTTTTGTCATAAAAATTGTCACTTAGATAATCTTTATGGCGGAGTTAACTATAATTAAGAGACGTGCAATTTTCGCGTTGATAGCTGAACAACAGGCTGAACTCCTAGTTTCTGTGTGTTCACCTGCCATCTGTTGTTGGCCGACAGTTTGTGTGGCACGCCTGCAGAATTATTTCAACCAATACTATATGGTTAACTGTAAAATGCCCGCTATCCTGTAATGCAGGCAAACAAAGATACGAAGGTCCGAAATCAATAACGTTACAGAGTGTGTTCGGATGAATAAATGTCAGTATGTTCTAGTCTTTCGTCAAATAATAATTAAAAATTTACATGTCTTTACCTAAGTTTAGTTAAGCTTTGTGTTAAAACAAATATTTTGTTCATTACACAGAAAATACAGTTGTACTCAAATACCACTTTTTAAAGAGAAAATTCAGTTACAGTAAACATATGTTTGTTAACCTTTTATTTGATGTAAAACAAGATTTTTTTCTAACATCAGCTTAACAGTCTAATTTTTTTTCTGCAACAAAAAGTTTTTACTGTTCAAACACCCACCGTTTCTGGTTTTAGACGGAGATGAGTTAACTGTTTGAATTAGGTATCCTTTTATGATGTTCTATTGCAAACAATTCTTAAATTTTCAGATTTTTTGTGTAAAGAGTATTGAATATGTAATTTTTATACTTTTCTTGAAAAATAATTAGTAGGGACCCTTGTTTTTCGCGAAAAGAATTTTGCTTCACTTTGTTTCCATGCCTTACGTGCACGTCTGCAGTTCTGCTTCGTGGTTAGTGGTTGGATATTTTAACTGTTGTGAGCCTTGGGATTCTACCGGCAAATCACAGACGTGTGGTGTTGCAGGAAATATTTTGTAATTGGCTCAGTCAAATGAGATACGGCTCTTCACACAGACACGCTGCTAATAATCATGAAGAAGAATTGAAGATGTGCATGTAAGGCATTGAAACAGACTGGGGAAAAATTCTTTTCGCGGAAAAGCAGGTTCCCTAAAAATTAGTCTTAAATATACATATGGTTAATACTTACCACGTTAGAACCAAACTTGTTTCTCACCATTCATTTTACGAGTATTTAAACGTGTGAAGCGTTGGGGTAAATAGCTAGCGCTAATATACTCAAATAATGCTCGTCTGGGCCACTTCTACAATCTCCTTCCCTCCGCACAGTTGTTTAGCAATAATGCAAGAACACGTTCTGCGCTGCTGAACGGGGACAGCGAAACCTGTATTGAAATTACTGGAATCGTACCTGCATCTCTCAGACTAGCTTATAATTAACAATATTACTATGTATCCAACCGGATCGTGACTACCTTCCCTTTCACGACAAACTGTTTTAGTTTTGAAAAGCAGCGATGTACGTAGTTGTGCAAAACTTCGTTGCATGGGTTGGGTATTTGCTGTGGGTTTAATACGTAGCTGTACTGAATTGAAAAAATCTTAAAGGAATCGTGACAGCATTTTTTGTTGACTATGGCGTTCTCTTAGAGGTTGCGTGGCTATATACTTTTCAGCATATTTTTCTTACTAGGAAGGTATCGCAACTAGGCAATTGCAGAGCACTATGGTTGGTACCGATTACATGAATACAGTATAGAAACATTCAACCTAGCTTTTTAGAGGATAAAAAAAGCGGCGAATGACTCACTCCCTTGTAAACGCTTCATTAATGTGAACAAAATTATTTATAGTTAGGGTACCAACGCTGAAAAACTCACTGCTAAGTGCTGAATTAATATAGGCCTAGTTACTTACACACTATACTTCCATACATGTACAATACGTATAGCCATATTTAAAATTCCTAGGGCGACCTGTAGCAAACGGTCACTGAAGTATTAGTCTCGAATGCTAATATATACATAGAAAAACCATCCTTTGCATTGTCAATTAAGGCCTCGCTTAATTTTGCAGAGGTTTCGAAAATATTTTTTTACCGCAAATTAAAACACACATAAAAAATTCATTCTGGCAATTTCAACACGTATATATCATCGTTTGGATCTAAATTTTTCTGTTGCAATACACCAAACGGATTTTTAGATTTTTGCCCCTGAAATAGCACATATTTTGTTGTCAAATAAGCCAAAACGAAGAAATTTTTTTTCTAGCAAACTGTACATAATGAAAAAAAAACTCTCAGGCAAAATTGTGTATCGTATAACTATACACAGTCTCAAATTTTTTCAAAGCATTTGGCTAAAAAATATTCGAGTTATTTGCAATAGTTTAAAATAAATGAAAGGTCATGGCCTTAAGGTTGAGCCAACGACCTCTTGAATACAAGTACTACGTGACCAAGTACGCTCGGTAAGACTGACATCCTTAAAACAACAAAGCTGAGATGGTTCTATTATATGTTTATTTTCAAACCAGGGTCGAATGTACAGATTTTTCTGTGGGGGAAAGTGCTTTTTGCCCCCCCCCCCCTCCAAATGGTTCACAATTTAAGGGTGTTCAAGTGAGAAATAATCGTAAATTTATATTTGTATGAAATAGTGATAGTTTTGTAGACGTTACTTGGGAATACATTATCCTCTTACAAAAAAAAATAGCTCGGCCAGTTTTCCGACAACGTCACTTCAAAGTCAAAATTTGCATGTTTTTTAATCTTATAACCTGTAAAAACCAGTGAGCATAATTAAATAAAAAACAATTCACACTAAAAAATACATGTCACGGGCTACTGCTTGAAAAGTTTTAAAATCCATTACAATATATATATATATATATATATATATATATATATATATATATATATATATATATATATATATATATTAAACACGAAAATAGACGTAATATTTTGTACAGCAAGTCATTTGACTTCAATAAGAAAAAATAGTGTACGATGCTGGTTCTGGAGAACAAGTACGTTTACAGAAGTTACAAGGGAAAACTTAATGCTTCCAGTACTTAAACATCAGCTAGTCTGTGCCTATACAATTTTTATTGTAATTTTTTTTTTTTAAATTTTAAACGTGAACGCGTTGATAGTACTCATTTCTTTATTAACACGAAAATAGTTCAAATTAAAGATAAGGTAGTTAATTTACAGCGCTAGTTAACAAATCAAAATTAATATAGAATCCAGAGCTCTTATGTTTTGCATAATATATAGTCTTTATACTAAGTAGTGTATTTGAATTAGTTTTATTTAGGTATGTTGGTCTTCATATAGGATTCTATAGTAGTACATGATGCAATGTACGTATCTTCTATTGTTATCGAATATTAATTATAATTTTATGTGATTATGTGTAAGCGAGAAATATATGACCGGTAAATGTAGTAAAATACAGATTTTTAATTAATCGTACTAAAATTTTTACATTCCTCTTTTTCAATTATTGTTACGGGTGTCTTTCAAATTAAAAAAAAAAAACTTTACTACTGTATATATATAATGAACGTCCAGTAGACTTACGTAACTGTTGGTCTCACAATATGGCAAGTGTCCCGGAAATGTTCACTAACTCTCATTGGGTGATTTATTTTATGGTGTGTTAAAAGTGTGATAGCTTTGTTTTTTTTTTTTTTTTTTTTGTAAGGTATAATTACCGAGGTTGTTGAAAACGTAAATACACCAACAATTTTTGTGGATAATTTTTGCAGTTTTGTTATTTTTATCGACTGATATCATCGGCACATATATTTTTTTTATTTTCATGGGTATTTTAAGCGTTCCAAGCAGAACAGTGCCAGTGTTACTGAATTTTAAAACAATTTGTTATGCTTGACTTCCAGTCGATAGCGAGGCCATGACAGATGGTTACACACAACACAATGGCAGGAACTGGGCAAGGAACCGACCATTTACTATGTTAATGGACCATCCTAGTATCCGCGTGAGTGATATCGAGTTCCACGTGTTGTCTTTGCTCCACCTCGCTCTGTTTTGAAGCCATGCTCTGCTATTTCCACTGTTCTTGCGATATTAATTGTTCTTTTAAGCTTCAAAGAGAACAGATTATCACAAATCTGTTAGGCAGTTTGGTTTAAAGTGGTTTTTGTCGTGATAGGTAATTTTTTTCAAGACAAAATATTACACGGTTTCGACTAAAGATACATATAACAGAATATTCACTAATTACATAATTATCTTAAGCGATAATATTGACTGTCTTCAAAAACTTGGTCAACTTTGTGAACAACTTCAAACAAAACTGCCAAACAGATTTGTGATATCCGTTCTCGTTTAGGCTTAAAAATTAATAATCGCGTAAAAAAGTAGGAACATGGAAGCATGTCCTAAGCCCATGATCCATCATTTATACTACTTTTTAAATAATTATTATTTAAAAATCTTAAAAGCGCAGATATCAAAAAACTATTGCATAGTTTTGTTCGAAACAATGTTAACTAATTTTTAAAGAAAAATACACAATGGTTTCAGATGATTATGCAATTAAGGAAATTCCTATTAATGAACTAATAAGCCAAGTCTATATAATTTTTGTTTAGAAAAATATAATACACAGTAAAATCAATTTTTTACAAAAATCAAGTTTTAGCAAAACTGTGCAACAGTTTTTCGATATCGCCTCTCGTTTAGGAATAAAACATTACTATGGTGCATAGGCGCAACTAGAATGGACATTTGGGAAGGGCACAATTCTGTGGACACTGTTATACTCAAGCTACCCCTACCTGTAATCAGTAACGTAGTCAGAATTTATGAATTTCAGACGGGGAAGGATGGCTATCCTGCGAATATTATAAAGGATCACCCACCTGATCTTCAAGCGGGGGGTCTGGGGGTCCTCCCCCGGGAAAATTTTGGATTTTAAGGTGCAAAATAGTGCTATTTTAGCAGTTATCATTGCTAAACATTGAATATTCTACTGGTAACAGTATCACTGATTATTCAATATTAAATTAATTGTAATTTTTAAGACCATGGTAGGTTATTTATTTGGGGGTGGCCCGTGCCCTCCCCCCTTTAGTTGCGCCTATGCTATGGTGAAATCAGTATAAATAATGGACTACAGTAGTAGAAGTGCTGGGAGTTGTGTAAATCCCAGACTAGCCGGCCGCGCGCGGGTGAAGTGTGTAAAACAAACCAACCTTGCGAGCAGCGGACGACTACGGCGCGGGATGCTGGGAGGCAGTCAGGCAGCGCAGGAGCACACACTCGCGGGCCGCGGAGACACGTAATATCGCGCGTGTGCGTGGCGTGCGGTGTGGTCGCCGCGCTGTCCGCCGCCAGACTGAGGAGGCGAGCCACAGTCGGCTGTCGACGACGGAGCTCCGGACGACCTCGGCATTCCTCCGCTCGCACCGGTAGCCTCTCTCGCCCGTCGTTCCTTTATTTCTCACCGCTCAGTGGGTTGAGCACCCTCGGGCTCATCCCAGCCTCCGCCAGTCACCCTGCCGATGATGGTAAGGAAGGTTAAAAGGTAAATGGGATTTACGTCTCGTCGGTGACGCACAGTGACACAATGACGGGCTCTGTGAGACGAGTCAGCCATGGCCTTCGTGAAGGAACCATCTCAGCAATCGCCAGGAGCGTTGTTAGGACACCATGGAAAACCGAAATCGGGATCCTCCCGAATGCGAGTTCAACGTATTACCGTTGCGTCACCTCGCTCGGTTTAGAGGGTAAAATGGACGTATAACCTCTTACGTAGAAGTTATTCATTTTCGTATCATAAATGTGATATTTGAAAGAGTTGTGTGCACTGGGAGTGCATGACTGGATGTAGATTGTTATTTTTGAACGATTCTTGCAATGGGGACGAGTTGAAAACTAAAGAAGTATTTTGGACATACCCCATTGCAGTACATGGTATGCCACAGAAAACCAGAGAATACACACAAAAAAGACAAGTAAACAAACAGAAGGAATTTGTTTGCAACTGGCAAACATAGGTAAAGATAGACAATTCCTATGTAAATGCCGCAGTAATGATGTCGTTGCGAAGAGCCTAACAATGAAATGTCCAGTTAACAGCAAACAAACTTGTAAAATAGCCAATGAAGCTAGCAAAGGCCTTTTAAATGACAGATTGCCTTCCACCATTGTCCGAAAGCAGTAAAATAATGACATATCGAAACTTCAACTTAGTATCTAACCAATCCTGACCTGCGGCAGTAATAGTATTTATCAGTTCATCTCAAACTTGATCGAGAAGTCACAGAAATGCAAAGATAAAAAAAAAAAAAAACTTGCCAACTTCTCGAGCATAAAAAAACACCGAAAATTCTACAACCCATCAACGCCGTTGAATGCGTCGAGAAAAACACATTTTCAGTATCAGAGAAATCTGTTCTACAGAAAGGGCTGCATTTCTGAATCGATGTACGGCGGACACCTGTCCTGGACATAGTTTCTTCAGTTGAAAGTGCAAACAGGATGAGTTCCGCTGGTGTGTGCGAACTACGATTACCTCATCTCGCCCGGCCAAAACCAAAAATCCTACTTTATGAACTGAAAGCTTTCAAAACACTAAATGCTGACGCGGATGTTGTAATCCTTCCGTCAACAGAAAAGCAGAGCTACTGTCATCGTAGATAAAATAGACATGAAAGTGAAATCTCTGATCTTATTACCACTGACAAATATGTGCAGAAAACCACCACGCATCTATGGACTCCCAAAAACACACAAACCAGGAATGCCTTTGCGACCCATAATCAGCTCATGCAACTCCCCATGCCAAAAGCTCTCTAAATTCCTGCTGAAGATTGTAGAACCACTCACAGGCCAGATACCGCTGTATCCCCGAAAATGACAGTACCCTCGAACAGAGAACCTAAATACCCATTCTGACCATCAAGGAACTCATCACTCTCTGTGCCAACAAAACATACTTCCAGTTCAAAGACGAATTTTACAAGCAAACTGATTGCATGGCTCTGTGGTCTTCATTGTCACCTTTCATGGCCAACATTTTCATGGAAAGTTTTGAGCAAGAAGCGCTGAATGAAACTACCACATCACGTAAAGTCTGGCTGCGATGTATTGACATTTTTTAATCCAATTTACTTACGAACGGAAATCAACAACAGCATTCCGTTTCCAGATGTGCACTTAATGAACGCAAAACAAACTATTTCACGAAAGTCTACAGGAAACCAACACATACCTTCATTTCAACTCCAACCACTTTACGAGCACAAAGACTGGCATTATCCGCACTTTGGCTTGCCGATCTAAAAAAAATCTGCACACACAAACGAGCAATAGCAGACGAATATGTGTGAATGTGTGTGTGTGTGTGTGTATATATATATATATATATATATATATATATATATATATATATATATATATAATGATCTGCTGGCAAATGGTTATCCCTTTGATATAAAACGGAATCTAAAACCAAACATTACAGACATAGGCCTAAATGAACAAACAACCGAAAAACCTGTGGGAACTCGGTTATCCCATATGTTCGTGGCCTCTCGACAAAAAAAAAAAAAAAAAAGAGATTTGGTAATAAATATGGACTCCGAATAGTTTTCAAATCAGACAGTTCCACAGAAAAATGGTCACAAAAGTAAAACCAAAGTCAATTATTTTCTTATAACTCACGGAATGAATTCTTGTGAATTGTATGTGTCTACCTATGTTAGCCAGTTGCAAATGAAGTCATTTTGTTGGTTTACTTGTCTGTGTGTATTCTCTGGTTTTCTGTGGCACACCTTTTGCTACAGTGGCATATGTCCAAAATACTTACTTAGTTTAGTTGAAGTTTTTTGGACATACACCATTGCGATGTAGATGTCTATCATAGGAAACTAAAGAGAATAGAAAAAATAAATGAGCAGAGTATGTTTAGTCATTTATGGAATTTTATGTTGTGTATGTATCCTGTTGACTAAAGCATACTCTGCTTATTTATGTTTTTCTATTATCTTCAGTTTTCTGTGACAGACATCTACATCGCAAATGGTGTATGTCCAAAAAAGTACATCCAGTCGCATCATAAATGCAGAGTCAGGTGAGTCACTGAATGTTTTAGGACGGAGTGTGTTAATTTTGTGTGGTGATAACTTGTGGAAAAGTAAGTCGAAAATGTGTTTTCAATTTATATATAAAGTGTGTTATAGTGTCAGTAAAATTACCCTGTAAATCGACATAAAAATTTCGTTTCTGTAAAAATTAAATAAAAAACTAGGCCTACGTTATATTATTTTGTTTTTAAAGAAAATGTATTTACAGTCGATTTTCAGGGTGGCATTACTCCCACCATAGCTTCCTTTACGACACATTTTCGAATTTACGTTTACATAAACAAAATTCACATACTTCTTCCTGACTCACTTTGTAGAAGAATTAAACTGAGTGATTATGTGCGAATTTTTAAAATTAAATTGTTGCTGTTATTTGGTTTTCACTAAAAGACATCTTAAATTTGCATTATTACACTATTTAATAATTACGATTTACTTGTTCGCATAAAAAGTGCAAGTGCAAAATAAGGAACTAGACCCACACCGATGGGCGGTGTGAGTAGGCGGTATCGTATTGCTGGACGTATTTTGTGCGTTCCGGACAAATGAGATCTACACGATCACACGCATGTCGCCTCACGCTAGCCTCTAGGCATATGACAGATTATTAATACAGGTACAGATTTGCTGCACATGACTATGACTTTTCTGAGGATTTTGCAGCAGGAAGTTCATACCAAAAATTACCACGAAACCAACATTTTTGTCTTTTCCAGTCGCGAGAAGATAAAATTTCAATATTAATAGAATATCTTAAATGGGTAAGCACACGTGTATAGTTTTTTTTACTATTATAGAGGCCACGATGGTGACGAGGTTGCTTAGACCAATCGTCTCACTTACCAAGGCGACACCGCACGTCTGTGATTTGCGGGTAGAACCCTAGACGCTGAGAGTTAAAAACAGCCAATCACTGACCACGAAACATGGCTGCATATGTGCACATAAGGCATTGAAACTAATTGTTGCAGAATTATTTTCACGAAAAATCGTGGTCTCTAGCGATGAGTCTGTAATAAATACGAGAGAGAGTGAGTGAGAGTGAGTGAGAGAGTGTGTGAGAGAGTGTGTGAGAGAGTGAGTGAGAGAGTGTGTGAGAGAGTGAGTGAGAGAGTGAGTGAGAGAGTGAGTGTGAGTGAGAGAATGAGAGATAGAGTGAGGTAGAGTGAGAGTGAGTGAGAGAGTAAGTGAGATAGTGAGTGATTGAGTTGAGAGAGTGAGTGTGTCTGTGTGTGTACCTAAATACAATTCCGTGTCGGTATAGGAAATGTTACAGCTAAAACTGACCCTGATAACGTCTATGTTTACTATTATTTCTCTCCAGAATAGACATAATAAATGGAGATGGAGGCTTGCCAGGCGTGTAACGATTCTTAACGCTATCCACTTCCTTTACTGCCGTATCATTTTGTTTCGGTCTTCCTCTTTCGTTTTAAATCATTATTACCTTCTAGGTAAGTGTTACGACTAGTTGAGAGGAAAACCACAGTATCGTGGGAAACCCCAATATATAAAAAAAAATATAAACGTAATGGCTTTGTACTCAAATGAGTCATTGGCGACGGGGCTTCCTGATTATAATGTGCTTGACGCCTGCCGCAAAACTGTATGTAGAGTTTCAGCCGTATAGTTAGCATTGAACAACTGGTCAACAGCTAGACGATTATTTTCATCCTTAAGGGTGTTCGCGTGATAAAAATTCGTAACTTCATATTTTTATAACACAGTAGTCCGGTACAGACGTTACTTGTGTCTACATTTTCCACTTAAAAAAAAAAAAAACTCTTGCAGTCTTTCTATAGCGTAGCTGTATGTCAGAGTCAGTATTTGCTGATTGAACATAGAAATATATAAATTAAAAAAAAACTGACTTACTAGAATAAATTATTTTACACTGAAATGGTATATTATATGTCATATGCTTATATATTATAAAAATACACGATGAAGTTCTTTTGTGTTTTACAGCAAATCTTAAAATAATAAAAATTTTCATCAATAATGGACATTTTTAAAGAATACGAAGGGACGTTATTGTGTGTATTTCAGTCTTTTAACATATAGCCCATAATATATAATTTCAGTGAAATTATTTCGTTCGTGTATTAGTCAGTTGGTTTTCGTTATTCGTATGTTCCTGTAACTTGCAAATTTTGACTTTGACATGCCACTATGGGAAGACTACGAGAGCTAAATAATTTTCACAAGTGGAAGATGTAGCTGCAAGTAACGTGTATAAAAGGAACACTTTGTCGTACAAATGTAGAATTACAGGTTTTTGCCACGTGAACACTATTATGAGGAGTCCCTAACAAGGCTGTAAAATCTGTGTCAAAGCATATACCAGCATCTCCGAAAATATTTTTCCTCAGGAACAGCGTTTTTTAAGAGGTAAAATAGCTATAATTTGTAGACGCCACGGTGAGTCAGTCGTATCTTATGTCATTAAAAGGGGGCAAAATGGTGAAAAATAGAATTTTTGGGCTTCGCCGTTCAAACTCTTTATTGTAAATGCGAGCAGTACATCCGGGTATTTGTATATATATTTGCGGAAAAAGGGACATTTTTCGGGAAAAAGGGCGAAATTTTGGATGAATTTTGAGGAATTTTGGAAAACTTTGGGGAATTTTTGACCTTTTGGTGACCTCTAGGGCGGGTTCAAGGTCAAATCCAAGATGGCTGCCGTAACGTGACGTCAGAACATGGTGGCCGGGGCCTCGCTCAAGCGGGCGCCTCACACCGAATCCTGTCGTTGAAGGAATATAATCATAACTTGCTCACAACGAACGAGATCAGGACAGGAAGCGCGCGGGCTACAAGGTCGTCTCTTGCTCGCTCACCACGCGCATCATCGCCCGTAACTGCACGGCGCTCAACTGACGTCAAGCTGACTGCCGATGACACCTGCTTATGATTAGAGACGGAAATTCTATCCCAGGATAAAATTTAAAATGCCACAAAACGATAAATAGGGTCGTCGCTACAGTGGGCGACTTGTACACGCCCTCTGACGTCACACCGCAGGGGGAGAGTACTGTGGTAAACAAAACTTGTTTACAAACATGCTGGTTTGTTAGCTGGTGATGGCATATATCAAAAATGTTGTGCAATCTTGCACGTAAGTATAAAAAATATTAGTTTCATTTCATGGTTAAGATTCGCAAGTGCATGATTAATGTTTATCGAAAAAGCGGCAAATTCCAAACAAATAATCAGTTTTATTTACGTACATCTTATCCCGGACAAGTGATGCCAAACGCCTGGAAGGAGGTTATGTTTGGTTACGATATCCATGGAGGTAGGAATTGTATCCCGCACTAGACTGAAGCTTCGCTTCATTTCAAATCGTTCATTCTCTCAGAGCGAGCCGACAATGGAAAGTTGGAAACACTTCGCGCCTGTTCAGTTCCTTGCGCTTAGTGGAGATGTATCGGATTGATGTATCAGGATTGCCCTATTAGCACTTTAACAACAGATAAAACCTAATTTAGAATGCTGATTGAAGTCTCGTTGTACCATGCTAAGCCAGTTCATCGACTGACTCACACAAATGTGGTGATTGTAATTAGAAAGCCTACAATGTAAATTCTAGCATTGTTTGGTTCGTTACTTGGAATCCTATTCGTGTAGCGTAGGCTCATTCAAAATGTAAAATTTATTATAAATTGTTGTATAAAGTGGTTTTATGTTTCCAAAGTCCTTTATTTTTTATTACAAGGTGTTTTTTCTGTATTACTGTTAATTATAATCACTTTTTTGGGGTACCGGCAACGTAACATTATAATTTTATTTTGCCTGACACTTAAAAATAAGTTTATATCGCCAACGGCAATAAACGATTTTGTTGCTACTAATGACTATAGGGACTGGAAAATTTCGCGAATTGATTTTACAATAACCTTGATTACAAACCCTTACGTTTCGTTAACGTCTGCGATTTGGCCACATCGCCCAAAACTCGAGAGAAAACAAAACTGAAATTCCGTGCTATTAGTTGCTGGGTGAAACTGGCTACTCAGTGGAACAATAGCAAATTAACAAATTTTCAGGGTCTCGAGTGTATACAGGACAATGGATTCTATCGTGAAGGCCTTACTAATGACAAATTGTAAAATTTTCTGCATCGTATTGTCAACGAATCCAGCTTTATAGACTGAATTATCTTCAGGGATGTCAGTTGCCACGTCAGAGTGCGCAATAACGAGGAAGATTATGATTGGAATGCTGAACTCTTAGCAGCAGAACTTTAATTATAGTTGTTTATTTTGTTCAGTACATGCAAATAAGTGTGTTGGGCCGCCCAAAACTTGACACGCAGAATATTTAGGTTACATGGAAGTCTTTTTATTCATGAAGATGGATACAAAGACACGATATAAAATAAAGGTTGATTATCATACTTGACGTATACGCTCGGGTGTTTACACTGATTACTGTAGGGACCCTGGTTTTTTGCGAAAATAATTTTGCCCCACTTTGTTTCAGTGCCGTACGTGCAAATCTGCAGTTCTATGCTTCGTGGTCAGCGATTGGATATTTTAACTCTCTCTAGCCTTGGGATTCTACCGGCAAATCACAGCCGTGAGGTGTTGCACAGACTTTATTGTAATTGACTGAGACAAATGATATACGGCTCTTCATATAGACACACTGCCAATAATCATGAAGCAGAATTGCAGATGTGCACGTAAGGCACTGAAAAAAAGTGGGGCAAAATTATTTTCGCGAAAAGCCAGGGTCCCTACTGATTAGTTAACACACTTACTTAATTTTGTAGCTTTGTAATTCACGCCGGCCATGTTTCACGATATTACTGTTTTAATCCAGTATGCTTATATTCGTTACAGTTTTGTTCAGAATCACAAGTTTCCGTTGTTCATGGCAGTGTTTGTATACTGACGTAAGGAGATCCTGTACGTGTAATTTCAGGCCGTTCAAGTGCTCATTAAAATCCTAGTAGATTGATATGACAAATACATAGCCAGAGAAGGATCAGGCTACTATCAGCTCTTATCGTGGCAACTCGACACCTCGTCATCGGTAGCTCGTCACATCGGAGATGTGTAATTCTTAACGCCTATATTACCCAACAATACCACAGTGAATTGACAATTCGCATAGCTACAAACTTGGTATAGTCTGCACAGTAAAAGTTTGCCTGATTTTAACATTTCTTTTCTTATAAACAGGCCTGGCAGTTCCATTGTGTCGGATATTAAAAGTGTGCACCATGCTTTTCAGGAAGCCAGGATGGTTAAGGGTGTTCAAGTGCGATAAAATCGTAATTTTATATTTTTATGTAATAGTGATAGTTTTATAGACGATACTTTTGAGTACTGTTTCCTCTTACGAAACAATTTTAGCTCGCATAGTTTTCTCGTAACGGTGCATCAAATACAAAATTTACATGTTACGCTGCAATGTAAATAGTAAAAACCAATTGACTTAAATGAATTAATTCACGGTTTACTAACATTCCATGAGCTACGCAACAAAGCACTTGGAAGCCCACACGTAATATTTTGATTTTTTTTTAAACCGCGAAAGTACAAGAAAAAAGTAAAAAATTCAGGAATTTTTTAAATTACAAAAATAGTTAACTAAAAGTTTTTTAAATACTTTGTTACATAGCTCATGGAATGTTATTTCACTGTGAAGTATTTCGTTGTTGTAAGTAAAGTTGTTTTTACTATTTGCATGACAGCATAACATGCAAATGTTGACTTTGATGCACCGTTATGAGACAACTATGAGAGCTAAAATTGTTTCGTAAGAGAAAACTATACTCACAAGAATCGTCTACAAAACTAACACGATTTCATACAAATATAAAATTATGAATTTATCGCACTTGAACACCCTCACAAGAGAAGAGAAATGTCAAAATCAGGCAAACTTATTTTGTTCTACAATATTGTAATCTGGAGAAGTGCCGCTATTAGCTGAAAATAAAATGTTCGTTCGATATAAAATTGTTTTCGTTTAATAGTGTACGAAACATATTTTTACTAATTTGTTGTTGTTTTTAAATATTATTCCCTTTTAGTAAGGCCGCTGGTTTATGTTGGCGTTTGCTCACGTGCACTATGCGCGTGCGAGCCTGGGCGACCGTATGTATCGGCGTTGAGTCAGGGTAAGGGGGAGGCAACGAGGCACGCCGATAACTCTTACTCGACACCACATGTAGCTGTTGTACGGAGTGCAGATAGGGTCGCAGTTGGCGCAGTGGCTAGGTCACTTGCCTCCCACTAAGGCGATCCGGGTTGAGATTCCCGGCGGGGTCGGTCCCAGGATTTTCGCATGTGGGAATCGTGCCGGACGATGCCGCTGGTCGGCGGGTTGTTTCGAGCATCTCTCGTTTCTCCCGCCTCTTCATTCTGGCGCTGATCCATACTCACGTCATACCCTCACCAACGTGTAAGACCTAGATGTTAAGTGCTGACCAAAATCTCTTCACTCCACTTCACGGAGTATCGCTTCCTCGGTTTTACAAAACACGTTTTCGTTTATTATTTGAAAGTTGTGCGTGTGTGTGTGTTTTCGTAAAGTTGGTCACTTGTGTTTTAAGTTAGTATTCTTTAAAGTGTTACAGATAATACGGCGAGGTACTTCAGTACAATACAACATATTAACGTTGCAGAGACCTGCACATTCCTCGTTATTATCTGACAGCAGACTGTACTCCAAATTACTGTGCGTTCATCTATCTGCTGTTCGCCGGCAGTCTGTGTGACGCGCCTGAAGAACTTTTGCAACCAATGACACAAGGTCTGCTGTAAATTGCCTGTATTTCTGTTTTGCTTGCACACAAAGATACGAATGCCCGGACCTAAGAACGTCACGGGATATGTTCGTGTGAGTACATGCCAGTGAATTGTAAACTGACGCCAAGATACAGCGCGAAATTTGCACGTCTTTAAATTATACATTAAAATGCCACCAGTTTTGTCAAATGCGAGAGGAAAGAAACTCAGGGCCGCCCAGCGGGAGGGGCAAATGGGGAAGTGCCTCAGGCCCCCAAATCCAAAATTCAAAGATATTTTATACATCATACTTTTATAAATTAAAAATCATTTCTCTGATAACCATTTTGCTCCAGGCCCCGGAAATTCCTTGGGCGGCCCTAAAGAAACTGCATTCAAAATATGCGAGAAATACTGTAGTTTATAATGTTCTGCAGTTTATGACAAATTAATCGAGAGCAAGAGAACCTTCCATTCCACTAGAGAAAGCTCAGCTGAGAACATCTAAGGCGACTGGCGTGTCTCGCATCGTAGTGCAGAAGATCAAAAGGGAAGCTAACTGGAATGAAGCAGGCGAAGGAACGTCATTATCAACACCCGACATGAAAGGAAAGAAAACCTCTAAATATGCTCCCGATAGCTTCGACGAACCTGTTGTGTGACGTTCTGTAATATAATTTGTACCTTTCTGAAAAGCGTGTGCCGACTGCAGAAACTTAAAGACGTGAACTAAAATAAGAAATCAATTACCGAGAAAGCAATACAACTTTAAGGCCATGCCTGGTAGTTTTGCAGTGATTTCGAAAATAATTTTTCCACAATGAACTAATATCTCTATCACAAAATCGCTACATTGTTTTGTCACTAATACATCAAAGTTTCTCTCTGAATTTTTCCGTTGCAATGAATACAATGGATTTTTAGATTCTTGCACCCAAAGTATCACATATTTTAGCATGAAAATGAGCCAAAATGGCACAAAATATTTTTTTTTTTACTGGCAAACGACTCATTTTTTTTAAAGCCTACATATAATTGTGCATAGTATGACTTCACACGCTCTCAATTTTTTTCAACCCATTTGGTTGAAAACTTTTTGAGTTTTTTG
>PNEQ01054655.1:0-12053 GCA_003012365.1 Medauroidea extradentata
ATGTGGATATTACCTTACCACTTAGCATTTAAAAGTTACTTACACAAATGGGGTGAGTCACCCCTACATAGCCGCGAAGGGAAACGTCACGGCAACCAACTTTTCATACATTAATGTGCTCCACTTCTTTGAGCTCTATGCCAATTTTGGTGGCTCTATCTCTTATATTTTCTAGTATTTTTCGAAAAATGTTTAAAAATTTATTTTTTTCAACGTGGCGTAGCTCCCTTAATATTTACCACAGAATTGTGTTGGTTTATATACCCCACCTTATTTTCCATAACGAATCCCCTCCCGGACTTTGGCACATGAATTCTGGTCCACCCTGTATATATATAGAAAGAGAGAGAGAGAGAAAGCCCAGGTCAAAAACCGCAACTAATTCCGGAAAACCTGAATTTTGTCAGTTGTTAGACCTTAGGAGACACGTATTTCCTCAAAAGTCCCCGCTTCTCCCCCTTGTGATTACCCCCCACCCCCTCCAACCCTGTAAGTTGCAAAATAGAGAGTTACACAGAATCACTTGCAAGTACGAAATAATTAGCCGAAACCAGTAAACACCTAGCGTGTTGTGTTGTAAAATATGAGTTTTTTTAATCTTGTTCACATCAATTTTTTTCTCTAATGTTAATAATTTAGGCGTTCGAAAATCATGAACATAAAAAAATATTTTCTTAAGTCTAAATGTGTATCATTCGGCAGTTTTTTAAAATAATTGAAATGAACAAACAAAATTCAAGTTTGTTTTGTAGCATATATACTTACAGCTCTAGGGAGGTGGGAATGCGAGCACGTGTGTAGTGGCTTGAGTTTGCTCCAACCTCCTACGTTTGTCTTCCCAGCTTTCCTGCAAACTCCTCTAGTGATAAGATTGTTATTTTTACTGTTAATCACTTACGTTTAATATTTAAATGTTAAATATAAAAACGTAGCCTTTATGTAACAGTAGGACCATTATTAAAATGTTGGTATGTTTATTCATAAACTACATAACAGTATTTAAAAAATTTCCATTTTGGCTTTGTATCATGTTAGGTCTCGAAACCTGTTGCATATGAAGATATTTCGATAAAGAGCAGTTCCAATGTACAGGCGGAAGGAATGGGACACTTTCGGAAAACGCTTTGGCCATCGCCATCGTTTCGGCATGATTCCTGCGGGCGAAATATGGGAGTCACTACTGGGTTCCAAACTTGAATCGCCTCGCAGGGTGGCAAGCCCTCTCACTGCAACCTTTTTTTGAAACTGCTCCGACGATGGTTAATTATTATTGAAGGAATGGGTTCAGATATTTTAATCTGATAAATTAAGGGCCTTTTTCAGTATGTATTTGAACCTAGGCAGCATGAACTGGTTACGTGGTACACAGACCACGTGTACATCTTATCACGTCTCGTTATTAACATGCTAAGTCAGCGTGTTGAAATGAGGGAACAGCGGGCTACAAATTCTCATCATATCTCTGCGATGGCTTGAAGACGAGTTAGGGACAGGACCGCAGGTTGGTCCTGCAGTATCAGAAGTGAAGTTACAGCGGTCATCAGCAGTTTCGTTCCACAAGTAAATTTGGAGATTGTTTAATTACTTGAACTAGTTACAGTCGATAGTGATATAATCTGGTTTCATCTAAGCAAGGTAAATTTTTCTGTTAATATTCATTCTACATTGAACTATTTCATTACAATTACTGCAATTTTTATGGGTACACTTAGACCCAACAACTAATGAAGATGAACAGTCAAAGTCTGCTAAAAAACTCATCATGTAACATAGAATTTGAGACAAATACGAAACGTATCGCGAAATATGAACGTTTTTCTATCCAAAATGAATAACAAAAAAGAAAGTTGTGAGAAGCACTTAGGAATAAGGTAATAAGCCGAGGGAGCTGCTGACTTAGACATTGTTAACAGGAATTGAACATCTCAACAAATTCAATGCAGTTATAGTTGTACGAACCGACAAAGATATTCTGGTACTGCTTGTAGCACTTGCACATGAAAATAACTCTCTGTTCTTTCGAAAGAAATTCTGTCGTTAAAATTCTTCAGTTGTTTATTATTACACACGAAAACTTGTCTGTGTGCACAGGAATATCAGGAAAACATATTTTATATGCCTGTTCAGTTACAGGCTGTGACACAACCTCGTCTATTTTTGGTTTGGGAAAGATAAAATCTGTTGTGATCAAAATCGTACCACTAGCCAAACTTCAAGCAGAGTTTTTTTTTTTTTTTTTTTTGTAAAAGATGCATCTCGCGATGAATTATTTGATAAAGGAGAGACATTCATATTTGAAATATACAGGTTCAGAAAATATTATAATCTGAATGATGCTCGCTACTACATTTTTACATCTATGACAAGGAAATCAGCTTAAAAATCTCTAAATTTTATTTGTTGAAACTACCCCCCCCCCCCAATCACATTAGAAGCAGCTCACAAACATCAAACACGAGTTTTACTCCAGGTACAAAGTTGGATTGACAAACTTCCGCCTACAGACTGGGATTGGGGGCACGATTATATAAAGGAAAATTTTCGAAAAAAGGAAAGTTTTAAAACCCGTTCCTAGTACAAAAGCCTTTGTCCCTGATAATTTTCTGCCTCTAGTTACCTGCAACTGTGGAACTCCGTGCGGGTACTTTTGCAACTGCAGAAAAGCTTATGCTCTGCTGTGGAAACTGTAATGGTTTATCATGCTTCAACTCTCCAAATGTAGGCGAGGAAATTGATATTCTTTTTGGCGATTAGTGCGGACGGCAATGACAGATGTAAACAAAGATAAGCAAATAGTCATTAAAGACAGTTTGTAAAACATGAAGTATAAATAGCTTTATAATTCGAGGTGAACTGGTGGTCCGTGATGCTGCCGTCTGAACTGTATATTTATAAAAACAAATACATTTATCTTGTACTTTTTAGTTACCCATAATTATGACAGCTGCCAATTTTAGCCAGTCCTGAACAATGAGGGTCCATAGGTGGTGGATGATGGAATGCCCCGAAAGGGTATGGGTTTCCCTCTCCCCCTACCATAATCCAAAACTGGAAATTCATATGTTAGGTAAACAATTTATGTGTAAAGAATTTTGGTTAGTACACACACGCACACACTATATATATATATATATATATATATATATATATATATATATATATATATATATATATATATATACTGGTTACAAGAGGAGTTATTTTCAACGAACAGAAACGGTGTATACATATATTTATTTAACTTTGTAAGTAATTAAGAGGTCTACTCGAACGGACAGCTAATATGAAGGAATACATAGATTGGAGCACTCAAGCCGCCACACACGCGCTCGTATTCCCGCCTCCCCAGACGTAACCAGTATACACCCCGATATAACCAATATGCCATTTTAAAACTGAATGTATGTGCTACAAAATAAACTTGCCGTGTTTTTGTTTATTTCAATTATTTAAAAAACTGCAGAACAAGAATTACACAATTACACTTAAAAAATACAATTTTGTTATGTTCACGATTTTATGACACCTAAATTATTAACATTAGGGAAACAATTGATGTGGACAAAATAAAATAACTGATCTTTTACAACATAATACGTTAGGTATTTACTGGTTTCGGCAATTATTTACGTGCTTACTAGCGATTCTGTGAAAGTCTACATAATCAAACTTCCTAAGGGATGTGGGGGAGAAATCACAAGGGAAAGAAGCGGGGACTTATGAGGAAATACATGTCTCATAGTGGACAAACAACTGACAAAAATTGAGCTTTCTCGGAATTAGTTACGACAAAAAAAAATTTCTTGGGCTAACAGGAAACACAAAAATTTCCCTACATGTGCATATGGACTGAAACGTTTGCAAGAATGGGAGGCAATGATATTGATTCGTGTCTTCTGAAGGTATTAAATAATAGCAATGTTACAAACAAAAAAGACTGATAGTTTGAAGTGACAACTGCGTGGGACAGAATAAGAATCATATCATAGTATTTCTGTTCCTTTTCCTGGTAGCTGTTTGACTATTTGAGCACATCGAGCAATGGTTTCTTGTTGGTGGGCACAGATTCCTTCTATGCGATTCAGATTTTGCTCTCATTGAAAGGAGAAAGCGAGTCATTAAAGTCTTTATTCCTAGAGACATTCACCAAATAGTATGAGATGCTATCTAGAATGAAGTAACCGTTTGAGGTAGTTCCCATGAATCATGATTACATGTGTGACTTCACGCAACAGCTGGCAGTGTAATATCTACAAAGAATCTAAACATTTCTATGGCTGTCACTATCATATAAAATTCAGACAACTTTAGTATTGTTGTTATGAAATAATCTCATTCTGAACTCGAAACATGTAGGAAGATCAAGATTTTGAAGAAAGAGGAAACCGTGGTGGACATATGGAGTGCAACCTTAGATGATAAATCAAAACACCTTTCATTACAGAAGAAAATAAGAATGATTTGAAATCAATGATTCCATTTATAGGAAATGAAGAATATAGAGCTTTCTGCAGGAATATGGCCTATGTTAAATATGCAATCAAATACTCGTTTTCGTAGAACTCATCAACATTGTTATGTTGGCGTTATTGACAGAGTAGTCCGTCTGGGTGGACATATTTTTCGCGACCGAGGCCTCGCATCGAGAGATCTAGCAAGGTTCCAGTGGCAGATTTCAGAACTAGTCGTCGTGCAGTGCGAGGGAAGAGGAGAGCGTGTTTGCCTCCTCTTTCTTCTTCTATTCATTTTGCGTTGTATATAACTTAATTAAATCATATTTAACGAACAGATGTCAACTTGTACAAGTCAATCAAATAAACAGCTACAATATTGTAGAGACTTTCCACTCTGAAACTAGGATCATAGAGGTACGTAAATTACATAATTCTCCAACTCCTGGACGTGTCTATTACTTCATTTGCTGATGACACAAATGTTATAATCAGTACAGAAAAGGGCTCAAACATTGAGAACATTACTAGAACAACTCTGTGAACACTAAACTCATGGTTCTCATCAAACAAACTGCTACTCAACTTAAATAAGACTAATTTTATCCACTTTTCATCTAAGGAGCTAAATATTAATTCTGGACTCTACGTAAATGATACTAAACTCAGGTCAGTTAGGCACACCAAATTTCTTGGAGTTGTAATAGACAAAAATTTGTCTTGGAATGAGCATACAGGATTATTGTTAAATAAACTAAACAGTGCTTGCTATATGTGAAAAGCACTTTCAGAAGTAACCACTAGTCAATGTCTTTGGTCAGCCTATTATGCTTATGTTTACACACACATTAGCTATGGAATAATATTCTGGGGACAGAGCAAATCACATCTTCAGTCAGTCTTTATGTCGCAGAAAAAAATGATGAGAATCATATACCATATGAATCGCATGGATAGCTGCAGAGAAAATTCAAATCAACTCGTATTCTCACTGTCCCATGTATTTATCTCTACAAAATATTATTATTTATTTTTAGTATTAAACATACGTACAAAAAATATTGATTATCATGATCACTACACTCGTGCAAATCAAAATTTCCATTACCCTAGTGTATTCCACACAAGAAAAATTAAGTCTGTAAATAATTCCGGTGTAAGATTGTTCAATATGCTACCTCAAACTCTAAAATATATTAGTCAGTTGGCAACATTTAAAAGTAAACTATTTGAATTTCTAGTTAATAAATCATATTATGACGTGAGTGAATTCTCCAACACATCTTTCTAACTCCTATGAGCTTCATAGCTTACATACGGTATAAAACAATTAATAAAGGCAGTGAAATAAAATTGGCAAAGTATTATGTTATCAAACTTTCAGTTTTATTCTTTGTAAATTGTATTCATAGATTGTAATTCCATATATACTTGTTCTCAACTACAGTCAAATTGTTTATATTATACATTTTCTTGTATTTCTATAGTATTGTATTCTTAAGGCAAGTTTTACAGCATGTAAATATTCTACTGAAGGACAAATAAAGGACTGGACGTTATGTACAAGTGTATGTGCTAAGGCTTGTGTGTCTATGTGTTGTGTTTTTTGTGTGTACATATATTTTGTGTGTAGTACATGTAAATAGGCCTATAATATTTTTTGACATGTCGTATACCATTATGTATGGTCTTTTGGATGCAATAAAAATCAATCAATCAATACACTGACTCCTTCGCCCGACGAACCAGCCCCTTCAGCCTCAGCCCCTCCCCCGGCCGCTTCTACATCCGGCGACCCAGCAGGGTGCTAGTCAGGGCTCCTGACGCGGGTTGTTGCGGCCAAGTAGAAGCCGGACGTCAAAGCATGCAGCATTTTAGGCGACCGCCGCGTCATTAGATCTGTTCTTTGAAACTGATATTATTATCGTGTCTGCATCTAACTTTTAACTATCTTAAACGGAATACAAATTACGTTGTGTGAAAGAAAGTTAAATGAATATGATACAATTATTAGCATTAGAGGGGCTAATTACTTATCGTTAGGGACCCCTGATTTTCGCGAAAAGAATTTTGCCCCAGTTTGTTTCAGTGCCATGTGTGCATATCTGCAGTTCCAATTCAAGGTTACTGACAGCATATCTTTGTAAACAGTCGTATTTCATTTGGCTGAGCCAATCACTGCAGGACAACACATAGGTGATTTTCGAGTAGAACAACAAGACTTGTGAGAGTCGAAATATCCAATCGCTAACCTTGAAGAAGAACGGCAGATATGTACGGAACACACTGAAACAATCAGGGACAAAATTCGTTTCGCGAAAATCAGAAATCCTTACTTATCATTAGGGCCCGGTAATTTAGCGCTTTGTTTTAGTGCCTTACGTACGCACCTGCATCTCGGTTTTGTGCCGTAACATCCAGCGTCTTGAGGTTAAATCCGCAAATCACAGACGTAATGTGGGGCAGTTATCTATGTACTGATTGGCACAGTCTAATGAATAACAACTCTGCACAAAAACACTCTGTCAATAATCATGAAGTTGAGCTGCAGGTGTGCACGTAAGACACTGAAACAAAGTAGGGCAAAAACCTGTTCGCGAAAACTACCGGGCCCTACTTATCATTTAACCTCTGTTCTATTGTTCACAACACGATGACGTGGAACTTGTCTGTTGTACATAGGCGAGTGATATCCGTGTAGTCTTGTTCCTTCAATTGATAATCCCAGAAATTGAAATTTTATGAATATGTTGGTTTGTAGTTCTGTGCACGCAATTATGTGCTTCGGGTTATTAGACGCTAAGTTAATTGAGGTATTTTATGCATGACCAGCTAAGGGACGATAAAGATACAATAGAAAAACTACTCTAGGCTGAAAAGTAACAGTTTGCAGGGCTAATGTATTTTAAAATGTAAAAGTGTATCTCAATAATTTGTGTTTCATCTTAATTTGGTGGTCTTATTCACTCTGAAATACATTTTTACTTCTTATTAATATTTCACTTACAATTTTATCACATTCTTTTCACTTTTTGAGACAAAATATTCAATTCATTGTTTAATAATTTATTTAAATACTGTGTACTCTTACAATAAAACAAAAAGTCATAACAAAATTTAAAATATACTAGCTAATGAGAGATTGACTGCGCTGAAAACCCCAAATAATATATCTTACAAAAAATAAAACATTGTCTGTTGTCAGGTAGATGGCTTTCAAATAAATATACAATTTATACAGTTGGCAGTTGGCGATTATCTTATAAACGTGTGCAATTAAAATACGTAAAAACATTTCGCTCACAAAAAGAATTGTTGGAAATAATAATAAATACAAACGAATATACGAACTGTAGGCAAATAAAACTTGTTGACAAGTATACGTAAGTAAGCACTTAATTTCCTTGCAGAAATTAAAAAATAAATATCCAAAATAAAAAAATGGCAATAGCTGAATTGAGGAAAAAAACATATTACATAGGTTCAACTAAACACTGCAGCTTTTAATGGCCGTATTGTTTTTAACAACATTTAAGACGCTTTCGATGTTTATGTGCAAATTCAATTAAATACTTGTTAAATTTTATTTAAAAGGTAACACTAAAATTAGGACATTATGTACTACCCTAATCATTGATTGCTCACACAAATAAAATAATATAACCTTATTTTATTTTTATTTTTCTTTGCGAAAACAGAGCAGATGTAGGTAATACTGCCAATTATAAAACCTAATATATACATATGTGTAGAGGTGTGTGTGTGATTCTAGCCACTACATAAGCTGTTGTAAAGTAAGATACAATAAATAGAAATTGCTATCTGAATTGAGTTCACGAGAATTTTATATTCCCACGTAACAATTTAGACTGGATGGTAATAAAATTGACATGTATTTGAAACCCATTAAGTTTTCTAAAGAATGCGTGCGAATATAAAAAAAGTTATAGCTAAGTATTAAATATTTCTGTCATATCAATAAAATATAATAATATATATATTAGATCGGTGCTACAAAATTGTATGAAATTGTAAAAAGCAAGTTAAACTTTCAAAATATATGGCTACAGTTGCCATTCAAAGAAGACTAGACCACCACACAACTTGTGAGTTTCTTTAACATTATCATAGGCTACATAGTTTACAATGATAAATATTTACAAATGGCTCATTGATATAAATATGATGACATTATGAAGTTTTAATATTTTCTTATATCTTTCTAATATTGTTCTACGAAATTTACAAAATTTGTGCGTTTTCAAACATGTTTCATTTGAAAACTTTTAGAAGTAAAGGTAAAAGAATCTAATACACTACATCAAACATGACGATTATTTATAACACAAATATGTGCGCAATACACATACACATTTAAATTAAGTAAAGTAAATGCGCTGAGACGAAAACTCACACATTTGAAATAATAATTCTAAAATGTTTTCTAAATAACATAGTTTATTTATTTCTTAACGCATCAGAAATCTCTGATTGGCATGTTCCTTGGTACATGAGGGTCTACTGTTTCAAGCAGAATACATTTCATGTAAAATCGGTTCAGACGTTCATTAGATCTTTCAAAACTTGTTATTCCGCTCTATTTTTTGGATGAGCATTCCATGAGGTGTCTACAATTCAAACAAACAATGGTTCTGCTTCGTTATTCGCAACTGTCCCTGTACCTGGTACATGAAGTTATGTTTTTCTTTCAGTTTCATGTCACCAAGTGAAATTGTGCAAAATTTAACTTTATTTTATATCACCGCATCTCTAGGTGACAGCTTCTGTGCAACTGCCGGACACTTCACTACAATGATACCGTCTTCATCAAGTAGTCCGCCGGGGACGCACCCAGCCATGGGAATTCCTCGTCCTCAAATAACCCACATGGCGTTACCATAATCCCTAAACACTCCTCAACAGCTGCAATTGCAAATGGTTATTTTTCAATTCCATACCTCGTTGAACTGGAACCTTTGAAGGTACTGTACAGTAGGTTTGAATCTGTCTTTGAACAGGTTGTTGTTGCCCGCATCCGGCATATCTTCCCGAAATAGGAAGCGGTTAACCGTTTTGACCTTTCATTGTGCCAAACCTGCAAGTTTCTCTGTCTTACTGTGGCATTATGTAAATCATTTCTTTGGGTTTCAATCCATTTAAGGCTTTATAGAAGTTGTGTATTTTTTCTTCAAACATTTGTTCACTCATGTCTGGGACTTCTGTGGAAACATTCCCATAATGTTCATCTGGGCCACTGAAAAGAAATTATTTTGCGTTTCGTACGACGATGCTGACGTGATATTTTTAGACGTCTTTTCCCAGCAGAAAGCTTTCTTCACGTTTCATATAGTTTATTTATTTATTTGTACACAAAGTGTTCAGCCTGAGGCAGGTTTACAACATTTCGTGTACAGTAATTGATGACAAGCTATTACATGTTTATCAGTATATCTCATATATCTTAAATTAAACTTTAAATACAAACATTAAAAATATTCAACTACAAGTACACAGCTACGTTAACCTAAAACTAGTTACATAGGCCTACATAAGAAAATAGGTACAAGAAATCGAATTCAGTAGAAAATGAAGAAAAAAACTATTTTCTCTGTTAAAATTCAATGATAAAAAAATACATTTTTAGAAAGAATGTAGCTGTTCAAGCGGAACCATAAATTTTACGTCACATGATGTTCACACATTTGCTGCATCAGCAAATGATCTTTAATTTTAATCTTGAAAACTTCATCTTTACAATATTTTAAGTTGTCTGGCAGAGCATTCCATGAGCTGCAGGAAGAGTAACTGAAAAATTTTCGGTTGTTGGATCCTTGATATCGGGGAATTTGTAAGTTTGATTTATGCCTGGTTTTGTATCAAGCCATATAAAGCCAGTTAGTAATAGTTAAATGTTGAGATATACGGTCCCTCGTTTTAAAATTGTAGCAAAAACGTATACATGCGTTCTGAACTTTCTGTTGAGGTTCTTTTTTTTTCGAGGGCAACAAATAATCCGGCACAGTAATTAAAGTGGGATAGTACAAGAGATACACATAATAGAAGTTTTAAATTTAGAGGCAAATGTATGAAGTATTTAAAATGTTTAATTTGGTAATAAGATCGTTGCAATAATTTAGATATTTGCTTAAATCAGACCATAGTATTCGTGAAAACAATTTAGCAATTAAAATTTGCTTAGCATTATTTACTTTTTGTAATATTTTTTTTCCGAACCAATTATCAGATAAGAACACTTCAGGTTAATCACCTTCAGACTGTTCTCTTTGGACCAGTATACAGTGCGTGTAAGATCGTTGTTAATATTTTCTATTTCCTCCGATTTATTTTCCGGTTTGCAAGATTAAATTACTTGAGTTTCATCAGCGTATTGGTAACAATATATTTTTAAGACAAAAAGGTAATGTGTGTAAATGGAGAAAAGCAGTGGCCCCAGCACAGAACCTTGAGGAACTCCAGTCGTAAAATTTTTTTTTTTTGACGTAACTTCACCATCAGACACGTACAATGAGACTTGCTGGTAGCGACTGTCTCCGGTTAACTGCTCAATTATGCTTGTCTGTGAATTTCCACCTGTGTTGTGTGAGATGACAGTCAATTCACTCCTTGGTTGGTTTCCACCGTGAAGAACAAAATTCACTCTCTTCCCGGTCAGAAATCTGCGTAACTGACTTCATCTTTCGATCATATTTGTGGTTACGTTTTGCAGAAGGCTTGTTGTATAATGAGCAACGTGGTTTTTGCGGTTTGTATTTCCTTCCACAAACCAAAACTTTTCAATAGTGGAATAAAGTTTTCATCTTATTCCGATGCCTTGCAAAAATAACCTCTCTCTGAATGGTTAGAGTGAGAACCGAAAACGTGGTGTGGGCCTGTGGGCCATTGTCAATATATGTATGTATAATTTAGTTATTTAACACGTTGGTAACACTGCAATTCCGTCTGAGAGCTCCTGTGCTTGATCGCGCCAGTTACCGCTGCTCGAAGTCGCAACATTCTGTCCGAAGAAATTTTTCGAATTCCTAACGGCACAGGACCAGCCTCATTTGTGGCTTTAGATGCTATCTCTCGCAATCGGCGCAGGTAGTTTCTTGGGATATGGTTTGTGCTCTCTATTTTTGGATGTGATAATTCGGGCCATATGGTTTACATTTCATTAACTGTTGCATGACGCTGATGTCTCCATCGCCTGAAAATAACCAGTGCATTATAAAACAGGAAGTGATTGAAAAAATGTTTATAATTTGTCAAGCATGTGACGTCGTTACACACACCTCGATACATACAAATACATGTCTGTTACCTTAAATGGTTTACATGAAATTAATAGTTTCGATAAGAAGTGAATTTTAATGGCTTAGACATATAAATGGATATAGTTTATGGTCTGGAGCAGGAATCATGATGCAAAACATACAGTTAGTAGTAATTATACATTACTGAAATTACAGTATATCACTTGGTTCGACATCAGTCATTTTATGACAGACTTGCATTTGGAAGATCTTGACGGTGACCCTAACTTTGAAATCTGATTTGTAGTATAAGAGATTTTTAGTTGTTTTCCGAACGCGGCTTTTGCAG
>PNEQ01054655.1:12153-26766 GCA_003012365.1 Medauroidea extradentata
TTTTTTTTTTTTTTTTTTTTTTTTTTTTTTTTTTTTTTTTTTTTTTTTTTTTTTTTAAGTTTTCAGCAACAACTTTAGTATGAAGTAATACAATGGCTGACAACGCCTGTAACAGGAACTCTCAATCGAAGCGACCCAAATCAAACAAAAATGTATATTTTATAAAACTATATGTTTTTATTGAGTGCAAACGAACTGCGGCATTCTGAGTTGCAAGCTATGTGCTAGTGTACAGTTCAGAACGTATATAAGCCTTGCATAGTGAAATAACTACTACCTTGTCACAAGTTTAATTTGAAGGCCGTGTCGAAAATTAGTATTACATACAGTATCATCTTAAACTGTTCTTACTCGTCTATAAGACAGTATACTATCTCAGACCAAATACTGTTCTTGAAACCTTCTATTATAATATCGGCTTCCATAGCTGAAAACGCTTTGTCCCTGTTGCGAAAACATACATGTTCGCGAGCAGGTTCTTCTGTTTTATTTTGTAGCACAAATGTTGCAGTACTTGTTTCCGACACTAACAAATATGACCTTTCTGGTACGTATACCGACAATACATGCCTAGGAAGAAATTACACACATGCTAAAATAGTTAATTTTGTTACTAAACGCGTAGGCTTACACACTAAGGTATGTTTTACACAGCAACAAAGTATTAAAAGATTTAAAAAAAAGTCCAGTTATTTATTCGTACATAAAATGTTATTCTTGCATTACAGGTAAAATATTGACGATTTACTCAACATTCCAAGCAAATTACAGTGTATGTAAGTGAGCAAACAGAATGTTTCTTAAATACGTGGACATTCTTGGCAGCGTATTCCTCACAAAAAAGTGTTCGTTTGTATTTAAATGTATATATTTATGTGACTTGCCCCCTAAAGATCATCCCGATGACACTACGTACCTTTGATGTGTAGCCACCAGTTAGTTGCACATGAACGAAGAAACTGCAAGACTCTGGTAAACGATTAAATGGACATAGATCGGGTTGTGTGTTGATTAAAAAATTTAGTTTTGGGACAAATAGAGGTTGCAACCATTGCGATATACAGAAATCTTCGGCAATTGTTGTGATTACGGAAAGGATGGTACAGACCTTTTAATCTTATTTTTATGAGATTATTAATAAAATGCCACGTAAATGCCGAAAAACTATTGGCACAAACCCTTTTTTTCTCTCGCAAAATATGGGCTGCATCCCCGATCTGCTAACCTCTTGACAGGCAGGTCAAGGTGTCAAACAGGGTTGAGGAAGACAAGACACTTTTTTTCTCCCTTCCCTCCTTGGCTGTCTTACTCCTCCTCTTCTCGCTTGCCAGCATTCTACACGCAGATAAACCCGAGCCTTCGTGTACTCATCTCTTCCGTTTTTGCTTCATCTCAGCCGCGCCTAAGCGACAAGAGGGCGGCACCTTACGGCAACAGCACAGCGCCGTGCAGATGTGCGAGGGAAAGCTTGCGTCAAAAAATTTAAAGCGACGACCCTATTATTTTATAGTTGAATTTTGTAGCTCAAAGTTCCAGCCACCCGCATATACCCGTCCGAACCCCGCGCAAATGTTTCAACCATGTTAAAATCAGGTGCCAAAGTGGCCATTTTGGCACCTTTCATCGATCAAAATATTACATGCATAACCTCATTAAGGGCTTAATATTGGTATACACAGCCAAAATGATGTTTCTATTCTATTCGTACGAAGAGAAATCTATGATTTAATTAATACTTTTCTTGTAAAGCGGTAAGAGCCGGACGTCTGTATCACATTTAGTCGCGGATCCAGACGGTCAACTTAAGTTGTCTTTGCAAATGCAAAGTTTTTAAGTGTAAACAAGGAAGTTAAAATATATTGTTTGTGTAGCCTAAAGTCTATTATTAAGTAATTATTTTCTCCAGAAAATATTATTTAAGAGGTTATGGGCCCAGACACAACCTGTCAAGATTCTGGATTAGGTTGCTGAGTTAAATACGCGATCGTGAGTGTAATTATTATTGCACGCTCCCGGTCGTAATTACTGTGATCGCGTTATTTTACTAGCATTAAAAGTGACAGTAAACTGAGCCATGGAAAGTGAGAAAATTGTGTTTATCCTTAAAGTGAAAAATAACTGGAATGTTTGGAGTTTCCAAATTAGAATAATTTTAGCTGCAAAGGAATGCCTTGATGTTGTAGAGACGGATTTGAAACCAAAAGACGAAAGTTCATCATCGTTCACAAAAAATGACAGCAAAGAATGGATGTTGAAAGATGTCAAGGCACGTGAAATCGTCACGAGAATGGATGAAAATACGATGAGGCATATTCTGACATGTGTAACAGCTCATAAAATTTGGTGCGAACTGAAATCAATATTCGAGCAGAAGTCGCAAGTTAGTTCGCATCTGAAGCAACAAAAAATTTTTTAATTATAGCTATGCCGAAAAGGGTATCGCAAATCACGTATCAGAATTACAGGAACTTGCCTTTCACTTGAGACAAGCTGGTGTCTGATCAAATGCTTATCACCAAGATCCTGATGTCATTACCAGCTAAATACAAACATTTTTGAAAATCCTGGAAGTCGGCGACCCCGGACAAGCAAATACTCAACGAGCTTCTAGTTCGCTTGCTGATAGAAGAGGAAAGATTAGGGGGCGAAATTAAACCATCACACCTGGAGACAGCACTACTTGCGAATACAGTAAATGGAAATTTCAAGGAGTTTTCTCAACCAGGTTCAGGAAAACGAGTATGTTTCTATAGTAAAAAGCCAGGACACATATTTTAAAATTGCTACTTCCTTAAAAACAAGGACAAAAGGAACACACCCTCAGAGACTTTAGTGTGTGTGGCTCTTTACAACAACAGCACATCAGATTTTGAATCCTTTTACCTAGACAGTGGTAGTTCAGACCATACGAGTTGTCATCGAGACTGGTTTTCGTATTTTCGGTAAGCAAAAAGGAATGTGAAAATAGGCAATGGAACATTGCTGGAAGCCTGTGGAATTGGAGAAATAAATGTTACGGTGTTTAACAGCAGCTCATGGACAGAAACTGTTATAAAATATGTGTTATGTCACCCTAAACTGGAGTTGAATCTACTCTCTGTAGGCGCATTGGTAAACAATGGTTTCACAGTAATTGGTAGGTCAGATGGATGTTCTATTGAAAAAAAATGTATATGCAATAGCAGAACATAAGGATAACTTATATGTTGTAAAGATTAAAGTGCTTCTTAGTTCATCATACTCAGTGAAATCGGATAACTCTATATGTGGCATAAAAGGCTTACCCACCAGAATGTCTCACATGTTAAACATGTCTTGAACAGGATGAATATAATGTACACTGACAGTGAAAGTAGCAATTTCTGTGAAGACTGTGTGAATGTCCAAAAGGATAGGTTACCATTTCCTTGCAGCGAAACTGAAACTGATCACCCTTGTGAACTAGTTCATTTAGATTTAAATGGACCCATGGAAGTGAACATCATTGACGGAGAAAAATATTTTCTGATTTTCAAGGATGATTGTTCACACTTTAGAACTGTATATTTTCTCAAGAGCAAGACTGAAACAGCGTCCAAATTCAAAGAGTTCTTGACCGCAGCTAAACATTCAACAAGTTTCAAAGTGAAAACCCTCCGTAGTGACAATGGTACAGAGGTGGTCAACAACGAGATTGCAACACTGTTGATGGACAAAGGAATCAAGAATCAGAAATCAATCCCATATGCTGCTGAATAAAATGGCAAAGTTGAGAGAGAAATGAGAAACATTGTAGAGGCAGCCAAGACCCTGTTATCTTCATCAAGCCTGGGAAAGAATATCGGGACGAAGCAGTCAATATGTCTGTATATGTAATAAATAGAACAGGTACAAGCTCAATGAAAGACAGAACCCCATTTCAAAGTTGGTGTGGCAAACCCAGCAAGATAGGCTACTGCCATGTGTTTGGTTGCGACGCCTATGCACACATGCCCAAACAAACCCGCAGAAAGTGGGATAGGAAGATAACGCCGTCGGGTGGGATCGGGATAGCGAACTAGCTGCTGCTATGTATCTATGTGTTATGATGAAAGGGTGCCAGAAATACTCACTAGGTATTGCACTTCGAGACTTTTACGCCTCAGTGTGTGGTACGTTCGGCGTGTTCGATATCCCACCCGGTACGTTGAAACTGAATGCTGACTTATGTTATAACTGGGTGTTGGCTCCCAGTACGCCTGATACACTTCAAAGGTTACACTGTGAATATAGGATGTTAAAAATTACGTAACGCGACGGTTCAACGCAGTATGATTTATTGACACGAATTATACTGTGCCAGAAATAATTACTTATGCACGCACGAGGTAGGCGTACTTATGCAACCCTGGCAAAGCACTGATATACTTGATTACTGGATTAACACGTGATGACTGTCTCTGCGCGGTGACACTGACCTGCCGGTATATCGCACGTGGTTGTTATGTGGTCCGTGTGAAGCAGATACGACTCTACGGCATATGAAGATGCACTTCCTTGAGCAGCGAGGACCTGGCGGCCGCTAGGGTGGGCCGTCGGGTTCGCTTGGAAGCGGACGTAGATAATGATGTTTGAAATGAGCGCTCTCTTAGCTGACAGACTACAGGGCAGCCGTTCCCGTGCACGTTACAGTGTGGTAGGGCTCTACAAGTGGTGTTAGTAGTCCTGCGCGAAGTGTGGCGGGATACGTTAGGCCGGATGTATAATGAACGGCACGTAACACACCTTACACACGATGATGCTCTCCCCTAGGTGACTTGCATGAATGCATGATGATAATGAAATGAGTGGTAGATGCACTGCTTATATGAACACTGGAGCACTATGGCGATGTGGTAACCTGCACGTGGTCGGTCACAAAAACATTAATTATACCCTCAAAATTACACTAAAATATAAAATATTGATAACAACGTATGCGCTGAATGATAGTGAACAATAATTAACTGCGATATGCCTCGTGCAATGAATGATGAGCTTGGATAGCTCTCGATACAGAATTCCCTAGCAACGTGGCGGTGATAATCCTGACGCGAATTTTAAGTTTAAAAGTACCAAAATGGTAAGAATTATTAGTTTAAGCGGACGCGCAATGCGATGGGGATGTCTGGTAACGTGTGCGAGCAAGGTGAACCGGTATACTAAAGAAGACTATTGAAATTAACAATCAGTAAACAAAAGTTGATGCGCACACGGACAGCTGTCTCACCTCTCCAGACGACTTCGACGAACTGCCACGAGGAAGGCAGCCGCTAAAGGCTCCTTGCCACGCTACGGGGTTCACACTTCCGGTACCTCATGCACGTTAAATGATTGATGTTAACATTTTATGAAAATGGCACACACTAAAATTCATAATAAATGACGTAACGTATTTTGCTGATATTGAATTTTGCGTGTATGAACGTCTGCTGCAATATGAAAGTAAACACTGAAAACATGGTGATTTTCGGGCACAAGCATGGCGGCATGTTTAAATGTCCCCCGTGCTTCGATGTACACTGCTGGAAATTAAAACGTAATTACACTCAATATTACAAGCAAAATTACACTGCGTGGATGCGGGAAAATTATGGGAGATTCTAAAAATGAGGCTTGAGCCTTGTTTATGTTGCACCATACGCTGGCCCCTTGGCTGGCATCAAAGAGTAAAACCGGGGTATTTGTGGGGTATGGTTATAGGTGCCCATGACGTAATATTTCATCATAAAAGTTATCCAAATGAATATTTAAAGAGGAAAAATTGAATGCCTGTTGAGTCAGAAGAGAATGGTGACAACCAAGAACAAGATGAACATTTCGAATTTAATAACCAAACTGAATTGTAATTTCACCAAAATGATACTGAGTTAGAAGCAGGGAGAAATTCATGTACTGAAGGCACAAAGTTTGGTACTGACAGTGAAGAAATGCAAAATCCTGATGTTAAACATATTCTTTCTTTGCGATGTCGAGAGTTGTTAAAGATGCCAAGTAAATATCAAGATTACTGCCTTTTTTCTAACAGTTGCTTTGGTGAACCTCTATCATACACCGAAGCCCTTGATCGACCAGAAGCAATATTGTAGAAGAAAGCGATTGAAAAATAACTCAGTGCAATGGAAGAAAACAATACCGGACTGAAGTAGATCTCCCAAAAAATCAGAAACCCATTGGCACCAAATGGGTGTTCAAAATTAAGAATGGAAGTTAAGATTAAGACACCAAGTACAAAGCCCATTTGGTTGCGAAAGGTTTTCAACAAGTTCATGACTTCGACTTCTCTGAAATATATGCCCCAGTGGCCAAGATACCTACTATAGGATTGTTTCTGGTCATCACTCTCAAGTACAAAATAACAATTTACCAGCTTGACGTCCAAAGCACTTTTTTAAATGGGAGGATAGATAAATAGGTCTACATTACCAAGCCTGAAGGTATGGATGCGGTGAACAACTCGATTAATGGGGCACCGGTTAAAGTGTTGAAACTAAACAAATCACTATATGGGTTGCACAATTCATCAAAGTACTGGAATGAATAATTTAAGTTATTCATGATCGAATTCGGAGGATTGTTTCTGGTTATCACTCTCAAGTACAAAATAACAATTTACCAGCTTGACGTCCAAAGCACTTTTTTAAATGGGAGGATAGATAAAGAGGTCTACATTACCAAGCCTGAAGGTATGGATGCGGTGAACAACTCGATTAATGGGGCACCGGTTAAAGTGTTGAAACTAAACAAATCACTATATGGGCTGCACAATTCATCAAAGTACTGGAATGAAGAATTTAACTTATTCATGATCGAATTCGGATTCAAGCGTTTTAGGTCTGACTATTCTCTTTACTGTGTTTTGTTCGTAGATGACATGTTGCTGATGGGAACAAATCATGAAGCTGTAATCCTGTTAGCTTCCTGATTCAAAATGACAGATTTAGGAACAGTCTCAAACTTCCTAGGCATAAATATTTGTCAAAAGGACGAAGAAATAACACGGGATCAAACAAAATACCTAGAGTGCATTCTATTTCGCTTCTAAATGTCTTATTGCAAACCTATGTCAACCCCTCAAGAGGTATGATTGGACATCACAGACAGATCTGATGATAAAGTACTTGAGAAGAGGTGCACAGCACTCATAGGTTGCCTGATGCACGCCATGTTGGGCACTGGGCCAGACCTCAGTGCAGCAGTCAGCTTTTTGAGCCGCTTCCAAAACCACCCGGGGATTGACTTGTGGAAAGTCTTGAAAAGGATCCTCAGGTACATTCGAGGTACAACGAAACTGCAACTGGTCCTATCCATCGAGGAACAAGTGCCCCACTCTACAAGGATATGTTGACGCTTATTGGGCTGGCAGTTTAAAAGACCATAAGTCAACTTCTGGCTATGTGATGCAGGTGTTTGGCTGCGTGGTCACCCGGTCCTCTACCAAGCAGCAGTCAGTCTCACTGACTTCAACTGAGGCCGAGTATATTGCCTTAAGTTCTGGGGTAAGTGAAATACTGTGGCTGAAAAGTCTTCTGATGGAGTTGGGCATAAATGTGGAAGAACACGTGACGATTTACGAAGATAATCAGTCGGCTACATATGTGTCGAAAAATCCAGAAAACTACAAACGTCTCAAACTCGCTGATATTAAATATCACTTTGTTTGAGATGTAGTTAATTCTGGAGTGATAGTCCTCAAATATATCAGGTCTGATGAACAGTTGGCAAATGGCTTTACCAATCTTCTTGGTAAAATGAAGTTTGAACAATTTGTACAAAACTTAGGTCTCAGATTAAATTGTACCCTAGGTTAGTATAGAGTTATATATGTTTGATTGAGAGGGAATGTTAAATATGCAATCAAACGTTCGTTTTGGTAGAACTCATGAACATTGTTATGTTGGCGTTATTGACAGAGTAGTCGTGTATTGTTTAAGTTGTCTTTGCAAATGCAAGATTTTTAATTGTAAACAAGGAAGTTTAAATGTATTGTTTGTGTGGCCTAAAGTATATTATAAGGTAATTAATTTAGAAAGTATTATTTAAAAGCCTCGATAGTTTATATGTACCCATATATGTACCCCATCCCAGCATATCTTAAAATAAATGATAAATGACCTATATACGTGCTAAGTTTTAAATAATGCGGTAATGCAGCTGTACTATAGCTGCTTTAATAAATATTACAAAATACGACTTCTGCTAGGCCTACCAAATAGTCGTATTTTAAGGGCGCCGTCTACTAGAATCTTGAAGAGGCGCGCAGACCTTTACCAATCCTGATTTTATTCGAAAACCATTCAACATGTTGTCACGCGGTAAGGCTACGAAAAGCATATAAGGATCTTAGTACAGGTATATAATTGTGCCATTAACTGTTATCGTGCCTAACAAGTATTTTTTTTTTTAGTGTGAAAGTGACCGAATCGGGATTTTTGATGCTGATTTTTATGTAAGAGTAATCATTTTCACGATATTCTGAATATTATAGACCTGTAGAGCGACTCTTCCCCTTTCGTCGCGTAAGATAAAATGATAGTGTTTTCGCTGAAAGTCCCATAGTAAAAACGGTTCAGCGGGAAGCTTGCACGCTAGTTCAGCGCTTGGCTCGTTGAGGCGACGCGGCATTTGATGCGCGCTTCAAGGTCGACCTTACTGCTCCGTCGCTTTTGAGCCTCTCACGCGCGGGTAGACGGCGCCCTTAAGTCTGATTTTACAGTATTAAATGGCTGGGACATTCTGTACGCATCCGTGTTTTATTTTGCATAGTTTATCGTTTCTACACTAGGTAAAGGTTCAGCGTAACATAACTATGGGTAGTTAATAAAAATATACAAGAATTTCACTTGGCATACAACCTGCAATATAACCTAGAATTGCCATAAACATGCCTTGTATGATAGATTCATTGGAACTTATAGATATTATTAAAAAATTATTAATTAAAGTTTACAAATGTCAAGATATATTTGTGGGCTGTTAGAGACACTATATATTTCAAGATTCTCTAATATCATACTCGACGACTGATTCAACGACATTTGTAATTGCCTGCTTTCGGCTTACGTCAAGGATCGTAATATGTCACCTCAATTGATAACGTATTATGTAAACCTGAACGTCAAAAAGGGGTATGTGATACTCTAACGTGAAGTCATCGAAATCCCGGCCTAAGGAATGTGCTGCTAGCGTAACTCATTCAGCCATACCGTTCTAGAAAACTCTGAGCTGAGTGTTATCCACTTCGACGAGAGAGGCCTCGATCAAAATTTATAATAAAATGTATACTTACAGTCCCAGCTAACTGGCAAATAAAGAAAAGTCAGAACACACACACATATCACTTATTCCAATCGTCACGATATTGTTTGTCTTTTAATCGCATAAGCAATTCGCTTAATATATTATTAAAATAAAAAAAGGGGATCGCACCGTTACTATAATACGAAAAAAACTTCTTTGGCAGTATCGGTGAGGTAAGAGGGTTTTGCGGCCCTTTAACAACGAGGTCTTAAGAGCTGATGAGAGCACAGCGCGATGAAGTGACAACACAAGATCAACGCCCTAGCCGGAATTCGAACCCAACGTTATATCGTAGACCAGCACTTTACTTACTATGCTACGGAGGCCGATTCTAATTCATATCCAGTTGAATCCCAGTGCACGAGCATTCTGATAGTAACAAATGACGAATCTTCAGAACTCTTTGCAATGTAAAGTAACATTAAGTTAAAAATATTTTAACACATTTTTACTAATTTTAAATACGTTTGAAGATTATATTTACATTAAATTTAGGTAACATTAACTTTCGCCTTTTGTGTTTAGTCGAAGATAAAGTAAACGAAAAGTTTATAATAGTACAAGTTGTAATGTTAGGTAATTTTATGAGCGAGAATAATTGACTTTAAAATATAATCTAGACTATGTAACTTGCCTACTTGATTCTATGATGTACTTTTTGATCAATTGTAGTGAAACAAATTGAATAGTAATTTCTGTATTGATTTCTGTCTTGTTTCAGATAGCAAAAATACAGAAAAATATGAATTATTACCCTCTTATAAAGAGTGGAAGGAATGGCAACTAGAGCTGTACAACAGAATGCTTGAACAAGAGGAGGCGATGTGGAACCAGCTTATTGAGCAGCAGAAGCAGTTGCAGCAAGAGTTTCTGAAACAGCAGATGGTTGCAATGGAAAATATACTAACTTCTTATACCAAAGAGATAGAAAATATTTTGCGAAACGTTTTGTCAAAAGTTTTTTCACCTCCGCCATCAGCAAGTTCAACCGCTCCCTATTATTCTGATCAGCAGAACGAATCAACTTTACCCAGTAACACGCTCCTGTATTCAGATGGTGAATAAGGACAGCAGTACATTTGTAGAAAACTTTGACGCATGTTTTCTATTATCTAAACATTTCGAAAGGTATCTTTTAGTGATACTGTATTGTCAGCCATATGTCAACGAGTATACATTTTTCTTTTGTGTTTAATAACTATCACTTGGAAATAAACATTACATTAAAAAACACGTTGCTCTCTTTAATAAATAATCCTAAAAATTAAAAATATTATACCTTAGAAACTATTTGTATTATGGCATTTATTTATAACTTTACGAATCACCAAAACTTAATTAAGTTAACACAAAATTACGACCATATATTTCACACTTTGCAGTCAAACAATGTGAGGTGTAATAAATGCATCAATACGGTTATAAAGGTTCTTTCGGCTCAAAATCTCTTTTACGAGTAACAATTACACCGTTTACAGTATTACAATTAAGGTTGTAATTATTACTGCTCAGTTATAAGTAATGTATTTTATTGCTCTGCAAACTTACATTTCTTAGGGCATATTTAATCTCCAAATTCTCTCATTCGTTTAAAAGCAAATTCCAAATCTGCATATATGAAAATATTATACAAATCACTCACTGGCTGACTCATTTATCAACGCCCAGCCCAGATCACTGAACCTAGAACTATGAAATTTTAATGACACTTAGCCTAGCCCGTAGGCACCCACTAAGAAGGGATTTTTCGAAATTAAAAATTTAAGGATGTTAAAAGTGTTGAAATAAGTTTTCAAAGAATATCTGATATCGCGTTAACCGGGAAATATATTATTACTTTCTTAACTTCAAAATATTGTCCAAACAAATGCAAATTAGCAAATTTTCCTACTACGTTAAATTAAAAAATTAAAGGGGTGAAAAGTGGTAATGAGATCTTCATTACTCCTTGAATTATCTGAAACCTCTTAAGATATTGGGGTGATTTTTTCTTTAAAATAATGCTTACGAAGATATCTAAAAAGTTTTCAGAATTTTTCGATATTCCAATTCTTAAGTGGTTCAAAAATTTTAATGTTTATCCAATTGATAATCCGTTTCCCCTAAGCCAGTTGAGATAGTGAAATGATTTTTGCTTTAAAATACAGTTTAAATAAATTTCATTCTTCATTGAAAGCCATTAAAAAAATAAAAAGTGTTTCCTATTAATTATTTGTACCTCTTATACCCTTTGCAATATCGAGGTGATGTTTTGTTAAGAATAAAGCTAATAAAAATATCAAACATTTTAATTCAAAATCATATGAAATTTATAAATTAAGGAAGCTGTGGAAAGCAGCAAAATGTTAGTCTCCCGAAAAGTGGGAATGGAAATGGATACATAATTCAAAATCAGTTTTTTTCCATTCTAATTATAAATAAACCTCTTTGGGATATGACTTGTATATACGAAAGAAGACTCACGGCCTGTTTTGAAGCATTCGTTAGGGTATTATATAAGTCTGTGGTGTGGTGGATTTCCGGTTCGTATCTCGTGGAAGAATTTTACTTAAATTGTTTGATTTGCGATGGGAAATTACTATGACTGTGGCGTAAAAATTAATTGTTTGAAAAGGATTATGGCATGTATGACAAACAAATATCAACAAATATATTAAAAATAATTTCCGTTTACATTAAATTACTCCACGTGGGCAATATGAATAATACATGAGAGCAAAGCCCCGGGCGCACTGCTAGTTATTTTTATATATACTTGAAATTTACTACCAATAAAAAATTGTATCATCTGTGTATCCTACTACATATTGCCATCTTAATTCTCCTAGCATCCTGTCTATGAATTCCTGAAAAATCTTGGGCTGCTATGTAATGCGATTGGCACCCTGTGATATCGAAAAAGTCCTAAATGGCCTATAGTTAAAGATAATTTGAGGATAACGTCTTCTTTAATGGGTATAGCAGAGTATCCAATTAAATTCATCAAATATTTTCCTTGTTTCCCTCGACGAAGCAAAATTTCGTTTGTGGATTTCTCAAAATCAGCATGACACCCAATGTCTTCTCAAAAGGGGCAGATGAATCATTTCTCGAAATTCATGCCAGGCATTGATAATCACTTAAAAAAATTAATAAAATTTATAAATAAAACTTAGTTTAAATATCAATTTTTGTATTTACATTTTTAAAAACCAGTATGTTCACGATGAACTTAGGTGTAACCAATCGATTTCTGATAAAATCGATATTATTAATTTTAATAGATTTTTAAAAAATTAATTTAATTTTTTATAATACACAAGGAATGATTTCCAATAGGTCCAATAATACCACACACAAAACAGAGTTATGTCTGACTGATTCCCAATAAAATATTATCAGTTTACAAATAACCTTAAAATTATAAATTAATTTTCTTTATAAATTATAATACACTCAAGTTATAACATATAGTTTGCCATCGAGTACACACCCTATAACTTACATAGGTATACCAGACCAAATGGATATAAAATCAATCAAATATTTGTAATAAATTCATGTAAGACCCTTCGACTATATTTAAACATGGAGGACACAATTCGAACATCAAAATACCCTCCAAGCAACTGAAATATCATGTATGTATCCACACAACTTATGTTGACCACACTCTCCTCCAACCACACTTCCTACACCCTCTCTAACACACAATCCCTTAAACACACCCACACCTCTCTCACACCCGACACATCCACCCACACCCACTACCATCACCCCACCTGACACCCCCACCCAATACCGTCAATCCACCCCACCATCACCGACCCCACCCAACCCATCCTACTCCTCACCTCACAACTCCCTCCCCCTCCCCATAACCCACCCCTGCCACGACCTGCCCTCCTCCACTCCCCACCCAACCCATTATAAACCGCACCCTACAATTCACTCCTTCAACCACCCATCCCACTCCTCCACCCCTTCCACTCCTCCACCCCACTCCCCACCTACTCAGCTTTCACTCTCCAATGTTCATGTTATAGCCTCCCCGAACTGAACATTATACTCTTCTATCCATCTTCATACATATATGTAGATATGACTTTCCCTCTACTCAGCTATGCAAAATCGTATTCCAAGGCAAACTTCCATACAAGTTTTATTTTTCTATCAAGAATCTACCTTTCTGCACAATTTATATAATATGATTCCGCAGAATTGACTTATAATAGTCATTACACACGCAGGGTAGCAAAACGCAAATTAAAAATTAATAATAATTTTTATGTACAACCAGCATTCGCCCGCGGCTTAGATTGCGAGTATTGTTCATAACTGTTAATATTTACTTTAATTGAAATAAACCACTTTGTACACAAGATTGATACTTCAGCCATCAAGTTTTAGAATGACAAAGCTGCAAGCAAGTTGAGCTAACTCTGCAGCAGAATAAGTAGCTATTGCTGTCCACGCGAAAAGCAGTCTTAAATGTATCCCTGTTACTAACTGCGACTTCACCTGAGGGTCATTCCATGTGTTGTTCGACTATTTTCTATAATTTTTATAATTTAACTACGGTTACTATCATGTTCCAATAGGCGAAAACCATTTTCATTAATATTTTATCTCTCACCGTATTGGATATAGGCCCTTTTATGCGGTGGCCCGCGCAGCAAAATCAGCTGTTGCAGCCATCTACAAAATAATCAATATTTCATTTCCCATTAAAGTTAATGTAATTTCCGTTTCTACCAACTTGCAGATAAGGGTTCACGCTTTCTTGTGATTACTATAAACACAACTTTCATACATACTAAACTTTTATCACACGAGCTTAAATTTTGTGTTTTAGAAGCTTAAAAAAAGGCATTTTTAACACCTTGTAACTCAAAAAGGGCTATAAACCATACACTTATATATTTTTTTATTAACACCCTGGGTACCCCTCTCTGACCTCATGCATTCAAACCACCGTGTTTTTTGACCCTAGCAGTGATATAAATTTTTAAAAATCAAATATTTTCAAAAATTGCCAACTTTCCAGTCATATAAACTGAAAAGGGCTGAATGGAAAATTGTTTTGCTTTGCATATATAAACTCCTGTTGGTATGTAACCAATCCGCACAGAAAAAGCTTTGTGGTTCAAACTGGTTAAAAAGTTATGGACACTCAAATATCTTCAAAAATCACTTCAGGCTTTCAGAAGTTTAAAAATAACCATTACTTATATCATGTGTCGTACAAAGGTCTTTAAACATCAAACATTTGTATGTTTTGTATTAGTAGCATGAGAAATAGTCTTTCACCTTGCACACTCAATTTATCATTATTTT
>PNEQ01054656.1:0-26657 GCA_003012365.1 Medauroidea extradentata
AAGCCACTCAAGAACCAGCCGTCAAATCATGTCTTTCAGCTTGCGCGACGTTGCCAGACTTACCTGAAATTAAATTTGCTCACAGGGGCGTAACGGTTCGTTTCCGGACACGGGTTCCCCATCTCAAATTGGTCACAAACCCCACCCCCTCGCGTGGTTTCATTTTGATGCATTACTTTTCGAACACCCTGTATGTAAAAAAGCACACAAAAATAGAAGAAAAAAAAAGCAATCCCAGAAGATTTGTCACTTTTTTTATTGTTACTACTATAGACAACAGAGAATTCTGGAGATATAATTCAGTCGAATGTGACGACACCCAGTTACAGAAGACAAACAAAAATATAGAACCAGATTTTTTTTTTTTTCATATTGGGAATCTGGTTCTATATTTGTGTTTGTCTTCTGTCCTGGGTGTTGTTGTCACATTCGACTGCATTCTATCCCCAGAATTATCTGTTGTCTATAGTAACAATTAAAAAAAAAAAATGACAAATCTTCTGTGATTGCTTTTTTTCTATGTTTGTGTACGTTTTTTTACATATATTTTTTTCTTGTTCGTTTTTCGTTATTCGTCATCCAACACAGGTTTAATCAGCAAAAACATGAGCAATGGCGTACGTCCACAAACCAATAAATTCTAATTGTAAACTCCCATTGCAAGAAACATTTAAAAATCTCTCCGTCTATTCGTTCACTATCTGCTGTTCCGCTGAGTAGCACGTAATGGACAAATGGTCGGGGCTGAGTATACATAATAGAGTGGATTCTAACACGGAGTTCACTGAACTCGCGAAATATTCCTTTCCCTAGTCATTGCTTATCACTGCATGCATTGGAATACGACCACGATACGCCAATGTAGTAGAATTAACCTTACTGTAACACAGTTAATTTGGTCCCCTCCGACATCGTCAGATGCGGCATTTTTTACTTGCGCTGCAAAACGTACGTATAATAGAATACCTCTTTGGACGAAGAAGACTGAAGCGAAACACAGCATCAGGCTTCTCCACCAACATAATTACAGACACCTGGCTCGTGTCCAAAGGAAAAGATTACACGCACACCAGTTAACTGGCTTGCACGTGGAGATGACGGGCACTTGACGAGCACGTCAGAGCCACCAACGTGCAAAATTACCACGTGAAAACAGATTTGTTTTCGCGCACAGCCTCATCAGCGTGCAAGATGTAACGATTTTGACGTGTAAAACGAGGATACAAAGCATGACTTTTTAAATTTGCACTACTAATATACTTTTATTTATTTTACTTATTGGCTACCCATGGGAAAATGAGCACTTGTGACCCTGGCAATCATTTTCCTCATAGTCCATTTGTTATTTGCCCGCCACCTGTTAGTGTAAACGTGATAGCGCAAGCACCAAAAAAAATACGGATTCCACTATAGCGCTCGTGTGTGCACTATTGCCAACACCACACAGAACACAATATGAGTGTTGATTTACGGGTATTTCCCAGCCTGTGCGACCCTACATGTACTGTATCATTTTACTCGTCTTCGTATCCCCTACAAAGTAAGGAAGAGCTTTAAACGTTATTTTGCCGGACGATTCCGATGGTCGACGTGTTTTCTCGGGGATCTCCCGATTCCCCCGCCTTTTCATTCCGGTACTGCTCCATACTCACATCATGTCACCCCTCACCTGTGCTGAAGACCTAGATGTTGAGTACTGACCAACATCTCCTCGCTTCGCACACTATATATATTCAAACGTTAAACGTTGTAGGGCCGACTAATTTTACCACGAACATTCTATATATTCTTCTTCATGTGCATGTATACATTATGTATTTACAGTAATACATGTTTTTATAAATGTATAAATAAAATACGCAAATAAATAGATGCACAAGCAAGGAATAAACGTCCCAATAAGAAGGGAATTCGCAGGTAAGAAAGGACGACGTAACATCGAGATAGGTAATGTCGGTTGGGAACGGAACCTGTCGAACCATGCAGAACAGCAACAATGGAGCCAGTTGCTAACATCTTCCTCCCTCTCCGGTCAAAGGGTCACTGGGCTGCCTACATATTGAACAGTCTAGCGAGAGAGAGAGGGAGAGGTCAGCCGCGTGCTCTGGCGGCCTTTGACCCGGGAGGAAGGCATCCTGGCAATCATTGCACAGCCGGCACTCGACAGCCCAGAAGAGCAAGGCTTTCACCTACTGAGATGTAGCTACGCTACCCAGAAGGCCGCGCCCCGGAAGCACTAGCCTCGTACCTCGTACTCATTCATATCTTCCTGCTGAACAGCTTTCCTTGGCGTGAAGTCAGCTAGTGAGATATCATCCAAGACACTCGTATGCCTTCAATGTTTAAGTACTACTAACCACAAACGCCAAGGATGCATTTAAAACTCTAGATATACTCAATTTTTTGACATCATTATCATCTGATGAAAAGCTCTCAAGTAAAGTATCGACCCGTTCACTATTAACTATCGTCATATTCCAAGAAGAATTTGTCACACTGGGCGATGAAAAGAAAACTATTTGAATTTTTTTTTCTTTACAAAAATTTGTGAATGTATTACTGTTAATAACATACGAACAGTATCATTTTATTGTTTGCTTACTAAGCAAACAGAGAGCTCTTTACGATGGACAGAAGAAATTACTAAATTCACGCTGTAATATGCAGTTTCATAATACGACAAAAAAGTTTCTATGATTGAAAAAAAAATAGCAAATTAGGAAAAATACAACATATGAACTGTATCATTTTAGCTTCAAAAACAAATTTTTGTAAAACAAAATCCTAAAATTAATAACCATAAGACGTTTCACAAGCCTTTGTTAAATTTTCTGTAAATAATGCTGTTAGGAAACACGCTGCGCAATGAAACTAAACTTCACACAGACTACATATTTAAGCAGAAGGCATGGGTACAGAGCGTCTGTTCTGTTCTAAGTGTCTAAATTTTCAGTCGCCGTAGGACACACACGCTTGCTGCGTTCAAATGTTCGGTGTGGCCCTGTTGGTGTCGTCTGCTTATGTAAGTCTAACAACGTAATGAGCTTATCCCTCGTAGAAGATGGCAAACTGTTGACGTGGCAGACCTGCGTACAGGCCGGCCTTGCTCTGCTGCCAAGGGGTTAGTGAAACTACGTCATCCCCGCAATAAAATATATGGTAACACCTGTGGTTTCCAGTCAGGGAAAGTATTCACAACAGCGACTAAGGAGGAAAAGAAAACTTGTTTACCGGGAGCTAGTTTTCGGTGAAGTGGTGGAGTTTTGCACGTGTGCTATGTGTGGTACGGCGAAACGTCACGCCGTTCGCGTCAGAAGCAGAGGAATCACACACGCAACTATGGGACACGTCAGTGATTCTAATAAAGCAGTCGTCCCTCAATTCCTCCCCCCTCCCTCATCAACAGGAACTTGGAAACAGGAGTGGCCGAGGAAAAGAAGGGAGCCATGCAGTCTGACCAGCTAACGAGTGCACAATTATGAAAACTCTTTATGTCAACTGCCTCCGGAAGTGAAAACAAATTGTTCCAACACGTGAAACAGTTAATCAGCTGACTACACGAGCGAGTGAAGGAAGGTTGGTGTTTAACTTCGCGTCGACATCGAGGTCATTACAAACCCGAGATTAGAAAAACATAAATATGAAGCATGACGTACGTTGTTAGGCGAGGGGTGTAATATCTTGAGACGCCATACTGATACTGAAGAATGTTCTAGGTTGCCATAGCAACGTGTATAATTTTAATGTTGGTTGTCCAACAATAACCTCGCTTCCCAACACACGTACAGAACAACTGATTGCATTCCGCCATATTGCTACGTGGATAAACAGTCCGCTTGGCTGAGGTTAATTCTACTACACGTTAGAAAGATCACTGTTTAAAGTTTGGCACAGGGAAAATTTCTGCCGCTTAAGCGCTGGTATCGATAATGGGTGCAAACTGTCCAATCACTGGATTTTAAATTACATAAAGTTGATCATTTAAAACGCGAAATTGGTTTATTTTCACTTTAAAATGAAATTAAATTACTTTTGTCATATCTATGCCTATTAAAATATATAAAATACGTGACTGTGTCAAAATATGTTACAGTTTTGTAAATGTATGTAAATTTTAATTTATAACATGATTTCAATATCACTCGGCATATTGATTCTTGCTCAAGTGATGACATTTTCTATACTGAATATTAACGTATAGTGTGTTCTTGTTTTGATATTGTATTGTTGCTGGGTGTATGAATGGTGACGTGTGTTATGATTGGAATTGTAATATTAAAACTTCAGTAACATTTGTTTCCTATATATGTTGTATACTGTACTTGTTTCAAAGGGATTGAATATTGCTATTAAGTGACTGTATTGTTATTAAGTAACTATATGTTTTATTGTAAATGTTTGTGATGAAATTATTGTCTGACATCTGCAATATCCCTCGTCAATATTTGACTTAATGGGATCAAATGAAGGCAAATAAATGAAATGAAATATGAAATTTTACTACAGTTCCATATATTTCTGGTCCCTTAGCGATAGCAGCGAAACTACGGCAGAAATGTTCCCTGTTCACACCTTCCCATAAGAAAACATTTTCTTTCTAAGCTGTAGTAGAATTAACCTTAGTTCGACAAATCAGTGGCGAAGTGTGAAGTGTTCTAGGGCAAGCGGCAAATAGCAGTGACTGTACAGAACTCTCGGTTGCCTGTGGAACCATTTGACTGGCAGCGGCAGGTACATTCCTCAGCCAGTAGCATATAAGAGACGAGGAACTAGTTCTCAGTAATACACCTAAGTCTCAGCAACACAACTACCTCATGCTCAGAGTGTATAACCGGATCTCATACTACTTGCCTAGGAACACGTCCACGCTTCGCCACTGAAGCTGCTAAAGCGCCATCTGTATGTTTTTTCTCTCGTGTCTGTTAGAAACGAAAGCTACGGCTCAGGGAGTCTGGACTAGGCAGAGAAGGGACTACGACCTGTCTTGACGCGCCATCCCAGCATTCATATGGAGCGATATCGAAAAACCACGGTGGCTGAACTGTGACATTTAACACGTGTCCTGCCGAGCGAGTCTGGTGTTGGACCGTTGTGCTCCCTCGCTCGGTGGGAGCGAAGGTGGATCGAAATTTGCAGATATAGCAAAACCGACATAGAAATGTTGGGAATTGTTTGTACTGTGTAGGGTTTTTTTTTCATCGAAACATAAGTTTCTATACATTTAGCTAAATATTGACTTCAAGAAAATTTAATTAAGTCGATAATTAGCCAAAAATATTAAAACTTTATGTTTTGAAAAAAAAAATAGGAGTACAAATAATTTATGAACATTTCTGTGTAACGATTTTGCGATATTTGGTCTCTTTCAGGATTTTAAAAGATTAAACTTACTAAAATAGCATAAATAGGGCCCCGTGGTGCTGCACAGACATGATTACATCAGTACACACACGATGCATTCCTCTTGCTGTATTACAACACAGAACCTATGGAGATAGCATAGTAAGTAGTTCACAAAATATTCCATTTGTGTCTGGAATTCTCACATCATTTCGGAAAAGAGCCCCTAATTTTTTTAACTGTGGACATATTTTTATCGAATACAGTTAAGAACCATTACGATGAAACTAACTTTAATTACAATAAAAAAAACTGCGTTCAAATAGGTCCATATGACTGGAAGGTTCGAAGCCACAGATACAACACACACAGGCAAACATAGGCGTTTAACTTGTAACTCCGCTCGTTATTGTCGGGAGTTAGTAAACTAATGTTAAACACATTAATTGATAACAAAAAATTTTCAAAGCCAAAATACAAAAACACAGACAGGCCAACTATACAAACAGCGTACAAAAACTGAATCAGCAAATATTTTGCTCGACTAAGTATTTCTGAGGTACAATTTCGGACGGCGAAATTTTGAAAACGCCAGCTGAATGAGTTTCTCTCTGTCAAAATGTTTGCTCATAAGTTGGCAAAATCCAATGTTAAGAACCCGCGAATTTCAAATAATACTGGACTTCAAGTTATTGTGTACTCTTCCGACTTCTGCTATTGGCCGGTAGTTGTGTGGCTGGCGAGGCTGAAGGATTTTTTTCAACCTGTAAGGTCAACTGTAGAATGCCCACTATCCTGTAATGCAGGTACATAAAATGTACGAAGGCCTGGAGCAAATAAAATCACGGAATGTGTTCGGATGGTTATAGGCCAGTGAATTCTAGTCAGTTGCCAATCATAACACGAAATTTGCACGTCTCTACAATTTGTAAATTTTTTTCTACAGGCTGTCCACTATAAACTAAGCACTCAGCAGAACCTGTAATTAATTAAAAATATGTTTTATTTGGCCAGTATATGTTTAACTTTTGAGTGTGTTGAAACGTTTACGCTGGTTTTTACTTACATGGAAGTTTTCATATTAAAAATAGTAAAGATGGCTGCAAAACGGCCGAAGGAAAACTTTATGCAGTGTCACTATCGTGAACGACCTATATGCTGACTCAAAAATACCTGGCGATGCCAACGGGCACTTATGTCGAACGCCCTCATACCGTGTGTGTGCTAATGCGATGACACGTCTACTCCGCGTTTGAGAGATAACGGATACGATCAAGGCGTATGTCCGTATTTATTAACACTTCCCTCTATTATCAGTTTACTAAATGCTATTACTAGGGACCAGAAAAATTCGCGTTTTCTTTTTAAAACAAGCTATAATTGCAACTACTATAAGTTCGTGTTACTTTCGCAACTGGCCCTTAACTCTTATAACGATTCCTGGAAGTCGCTGAGCGAATAACATACACGTAACTAAATGAAGGCTCATGTCACTGTGTCAGTGTGAAGGCTCATGTCACTGTGTCAGTGTGAAGGCTCATGTCACTGTGTCAGTGAACAGCCAATGAACATCTGCTGTCTTCTTGAGCACACAGACATTCTTGGACGCTAAGCCTACAGGTCAGTGAACCCAAGAATTTTTCCCGTCTCTAGCTACCTATTACTATACCAACTTCGAGAGTTCCGAGCATAAAAATCTATATACATAAAAATGTGTATGTATGTATGTATGTATGTATGTATGTATGTATGTATGTATGTATGTATGTATGTATGTATGTATGAGATCGATAAACTCCGACACCGTTTGACCAATCACCATGAAACTTGGAATACACATGTATTTTTTAGTGGAGAAGGGTTTTATGGCTATCCACTTTACTATAACATGCCAACTCGCCAATTGATGGTTCTGCAGAGCAACTTCTATACAGTTCAACCGACCGACATGAAAACTGATATACATAGATATTTGACCTCGGTGAATCCTTTATGCTCTAAACTCGCCACAATGTGCGCTGCAACGCATTAACTTCTATACCTACCTTGCACTAATGGCATAATGACCATATCACAATTCGACCAACATCCATTTTTATACATTCACTGGCAGGACGTCTGCTTGGTTTTGCTAGATATCAATAAAATGTCTATGACACCCAAAAAGCGAGCGCTGTTTTACAACGTCAAAAAGAGCCCAAATGTACACAGCCTTAGAAGTAGGCTAAGGTCCTGCACTAAATGGCGCATTTTAGTTTATAAAGACACAGGTGATACGACTCAGCATACTGAAATGAAGACGTGAAAGAGGTTGCTAAAAACTAAATAAGCCACATCATTCCAAACGAGACGTAGTACCAGATTGCTAATTACTAAACTGAAGCACAGACTAAATGTCAATTTTTTGTGAAAAATATTCACGCAATCTCTGTAACCTTATGCCATGTAACTAATTTTTCGCAGGACGTACCCTAAAGAGAGATTACGTTGTATACCTCTCGATTGATTTAATTAGTAAGTTATATGAATTCATAAGACAGTCTAATCTACCGTAGTGTTTATTATTAACACTGTGAATGGTGAAGTCTTAATCAATCGAAAAGGCTAAAATCATTCTAATGTTATCTTAGATTAAATTGTCTAAAGTTACTCCGAGATTGGATAAAGTTTCCTGTGCTTCGCATACCTTCAGTAAAATATGACAGTTACTTATGGGAAATAACTGTTAATATTTTATAACATGGGATATATTTAGCTCTAAAATTCACCTGAGAAGTCAATTTCCGCATTGGTACTGTACATTTTGCCTTGCATTGTGACACTTATTACAAAATATTAACAGCTATTGCACATGAGTAGCTGTCAAGTTATGCGACACAGACTACAGCCCCATTTGACGGTAGCGAAATATCGGCGACTCGACTATACAGGAATATAAAGAAGGAGGGGGGGAGGGAGGGCGGCGAAGGCCGGGCGCACGTATAATGAGTAATTACACAAGGAACACATAGGCGGCATGTTTGGCGGGTAGGCCAGGCACACGTGGTGCGCGACCTTGCTTGTCCATGTGCAAGGTTGGCAGGCGTGCAGGCCGGCAGCTCGTAAAGAACACCTGAGCGCCTGCTACAAGGCGTCAACCGCCTACATACATAACCTGCTGTGGCAACCGAGCAGCGTCATAACCTGCGTCTCTGATACACGCTATTCACGGTGAGGTACAAACTATCTTATATATTTTACAAACCATCACCTATCTCGTAACTAATTGTTCTGAGAAACAATTTTTTGTCAAGAGGTAAAAAAACCAATAGACACCACTTTAAACATGTCTAATATCGTATCTCTTAAAAGAAAAAGGCCTGGAAATTGTTCGGAAATATATATATATATATATATATATATATATATATATATATATATATATATGTGCAGTCAATTTCCTTAACGATGTGCAGTAAAATCATGTTTTAAGTAAGTATTAAAATTTAATCTGTATATTTTCAGTATATTTAGGATTTCGTGACAGGTTATAAAGCAGAAGTTTAGGAAAGGTGTAAATATAAAATTGGGAGCTAACGACAATATTTAAAACTCATACATTTTTTTTTTTTTTTTCGAAAAAATTTTCAAATTTTTCTACACTACTACGTTGATCCACATTGCATGATGATTGTTCGTACGTGAAAAAATTTTCCATGAAAATTCATAACGTGGTTCACACGTAGTGTTTTACTTTGAATCTTACGGAAGCCTAAACTTTGGAGAAAAACTGTAAAATCATCATGCCTTGATTGAAAGCGAAAAACATTGTCAGATACACAAATAAAATAACTCACGCGGAGTTGCTATACCATCAAAGAGTACTTAGATTTAACATTGTAATTAATATTTGTTTTTTTTTTTTTTTTTTTACTTGTATACCATGAAACGTAACGATAAAAAAGGAGACAAAATTATTTTTCACGTTATTTTATGTTGTATCGTATTTCCTTTGACGTAAAGTCACAAAATTATGAAAACACGTCACCCATAATAATAATAATAATAATAATAATAACGATAATAATAATGATAATGATAGTAATATTGTCACTTGGACAGCCGTAACTTTGAGTGCGTTGAAATCTACATACTACTCTTGTCGTTGCTACGTTCATGTTAACAAACGTGGGGAAGATACAAACTGGCTGAAATGAAATTCACAACCAAGAATTCAAAAGTGGTCACTTATCGTGAATAGCCTGTGGCAGGACGGATACTGCCTCGAATTTGTTGCTATACGTGCCTCATGGTAGGTTCCAACCATCTGTAAAAACACATTTTGACAAATTGCACAGAAATTTGTACATTTAGTACTTTACAATTTGATAAAAACAAATCACAATGTGTTGTTACATTTAAATTGTTGCACAGTACGAAATGTAAAATTTTCAATCCCATTTTTGTAACAGTTGTGCTTGTGAAAGGTTGAACTTAGTTGATGGAATCACAATGGCGCGACAGAAGAAACGCCAATGACAGCGATGCGAATAACAAAAGATGTCAGCATATCAGCGTCGAAGTGGACGTGCTGACGTCACAAGAGACCCCGGTGTTGATTGGCTGCAATCTTTTGTTGTTCGTGACGCTTCTGTTGCGCCATTGTGATTCCACCATTGCCGTGATGTGCCTATAACATATACAGCGAATTAAATTACAGGTTCGTCTTCTGTGGTAACACGCAACTCTACGTACTTAAGGGGCATTGATCCCTACCACCTTGGATTTATCTGTTTCTTATCGATAGTTTCTGTTCCAGTCAATGTATCAAAATTTTTGTCACGACAAGGCATAGATACAAACTTAATAGATTTTCTCTAATTGCTGGAACCATAATTTGTTCATTATTTTGCAACGGGAAACAGCTGAAAATAAAAAATTTCTTTATTTACGGGAGCGACTACAGAGGCCGCAACATTAACAGAAACAAGGCGATATGGATTTCAAAAAGTGAATGAAACAATAAACTATGCCTTGTCAGCGTGAAAAAAGTAAAACAATGTGTATATTCCCTGATTTATAAGATAAACCGTAAAACCGATCTGACAGTGAGCTGTATCGAGAAGTTTGCCGACTACTGCCATACAGACACAGCGACAGCAGGGTCGTTTACGGAAAGTAGCCCGACATAGTTAATACATAAAAAAACGCTGGAAACGTTCACTGAAGTTAGAAGAAATTTAAGTGTCAGTAGCAGAGGGGGAGAAACATACAGAGAGAGAGAGAGAGAGAGAGAACAATCCTGTGAAACAGTTTTTGCTACATATTTTGAGTAAATATTTTGCCAGTGCCATGCATTCCTACGGGGCGTTACGCCTTGCACTGAACTGGAAGATCGAAGTAACAAAACAACGGTGTCAGTTCACCAGAAACGCATCATATTATAGTCTATTAATATTCCACTCCTGAGATGTGTGTCTGTAAACAGGATTGTGGAGATAGTTACTTTTTATTACTGAAACAGATTAACTGTTCCACAGTTTTATTACACTACTATGAAGTCTAATATTTTCTAGACAAAAAATTGCAAAACATTTGTTAATTAGTTCATTAATGAGATTTTCCTTAGTTGCATATTTAGTTAAAACCATGGTGTATTTTGTCTTGGAAAAAGAAACATGGTATTATCTGTTTTAACAAAACTGGAGGAGTTTATCGATGCCTGCTGTCGTTGACGAGTACAAAAATAGAGGAGCTAACTTTAAAAACCAGACATGTCCACCTTATCTAGCTGTAGAAAAGATTGAATAAACATTATATTATATAGCACTACCTGAGAATAAACATACCCATTTCAATAAGACCTTTTTTTTTATGGAGTCTGTGTTCACACTCGTATGTAACACAGCTTATTTATTTAAAAAGGGCAGTTTACTCATTTTCGGGATATTGGACATGTCTGGTTTTGAATGTTTGCTCCTTAATTATCGTAAAATCACTAGGAATGATATAACACGGCCTTTAAGCTCCAGACAATGGATCTGCCAAGTACATTTCTCAGAAGAGAAAGGTCAAATACGGAAAAGTTACCGACTATAATAGCACGTATGCTGTATCTCGAAATATTCCTGCTGACCATATTTGAGGAATTTTTACACTTATCACTGGGTATCGTTTGATCGTTTTACGGCAAGATTCAAAGGCAGCGAAAAATTATGTGCGCTTTCAGAGCCATATTTGAGACGTAAGCTTCAAAACCTAAATTATATTATTCTGGCGGATTGATATCATTTCCTACACAGCGTTGAAAACACAAGCATGCGTAGGAGCGAAGAAGTCGACATAAAACAAGTTTGTTTGCACATTTTGAAGTCAATCTCAATGATATTTCCGTTTTATATACAAGACCCATGACTAAAATCATATAGGCCCTATTGCTCCAGATTTGCAGCTTCAAACCATAATCAAAACAGTAGCTGATCTAAAATTGTTAAGATTTTCCAAATGATATCAACATGCACGAAATGAAATTCAGGACGAATTAAGGCCAATGTAGGAATTAAAAGAACATCACTTCACTGTAAAGTCCACCTATTTTGAAGTTTTAACGTGAAAATTTTCGCGGGACTAAGATCTTTTATGCAATTGTTGGAATAACTAACACTTTAAAAAAGCAGAATTTTCATAAGTTTCATAGTTACATACAACTCCAGTGAGTGTCATTATATTTACGATATTGCAATAAAAAGACAAGAGTGTTAAATCAGTGCTTATAGTATTTGAGTGGCCCAATTCCAAAATGTCTCTTGTCCATTTTTTTTTTTTTCGAAATTCGAGTTTTTGTTCTATGAAGTTCCATTATAATATTATGTATATATATATATATGTGTGTGTGTGTGTGTGTGTGTGTGTGTGTGTGTGTGATATTCTAATGGAACTTCATAGAACAAAAACTCGATTTATATAATTATATATATGATATTATAATGGAACTTCATAGAACAAAAACTCGAATTTCGGGAAAAAAAATTGGACAAGAGACATTTTGGAATTGGGCTGCTAATTTCTACTGTAGTTACAATCCACACGCAAAATCAAGCCACGAGCTGCATCCCTCGCCCTCACAGATTATAAATACCCCTTCCAAAACCATCCAAGTTTTTCACGGGCGAAAAAAATAAACGGAACACGGCACCAGCCGCTTCCGCCCTACCACAAATCCAAATATAACACTGCCTTTACGACGAGAAACTGAGGCAATAATTCTCTAAAACCAGCGGACTGCACTCGATGCAACGGAGAATGACTTATAATTTTAAACCTGTGACTTTGGCGTTCGAAAATACAAGATAGGCTGTATCCAAAAAGTCGCGGAGGAGTTTCAGATGACTTAAAGAGCATTCTACACTCGAAAAACATATATCAAAATAAAAGCAAACAGTTGACGAAGAACTCGTCTTCCCACTATTCCAAGTAAATATTGAAGTTACATTGTGTTTTATATTTTGCTACCTTAACTCAAGAATTGGCGGAAAGGTTGGCACACTGAACTGCCACTTGAAAGAATAATAAAAAAATGACAATCTGAACCATTATGCTGGACATACGCCGAATCAAAATAACACAAAGGGACTGAGTAAAAAAAAGTCAGAACTAGCAGTAAAAACCAAACATAAATATGATCTAAATTGGTATACAATGGAAATTATTACTGTGGGTTGCCAGATAATTAGCAAAATTCGTTCGCAATGGCGTATGTCCAGAATATGGTTGTCATACACCACCACAAAACTAATTATACAAAGATAAGAAAAAAAGGTCGTATGCTTCATATCTGAGCCGACCTTTCCCAATCATAGAATGGAAGAATCATCTGAAACCTCTCCAAGACTTCTGTAACACCGCAATGAGCACAGCTGACGTAGAGGACAAGACAGAAGCTTGAAGACGAGACAGAAAGTACTTCTTACCGGGAAATGCGGACAACGGTGACGCAGACACACGCAGTGACTCGCGCGCGCACGCACTGACACACACACACGACAGCACGCTGCCGACGCGGCCGCACGACTGGAGAGATGGTAGAGGGGCGACGTCGAAGGAAGAGCTCCCTGGAGGAGGCAGTGGGTAGGCGACGCTCGCCCCTCCACGTCGTGGTGGGGTGTCGCGACGCCGGACATACTCACGCCACACTAGATTCCCCGCCCACATGTCACCCAACCACCTGGTCTGCAACATCTTTCCCATCACAGCGTTGCCGACCTTCGTAACGTAGACGGTCAAGTGTCGGTCTACGGAGCGAAAAGTTCAGGTTTCGAATTCTGGCTCGATCAGTACTGTTGTACAATGTTACTGTATTTTTAGTTTTTGAGCTATAGCATACAAATGTTCTCTTCCACAAAGCATAGGATATATTCTTGGTGCACTGCTTGATATAAATAATATTGGAAACTTATTAATTTGTCATGCAGAATCATTACAAGAGAATTCTTAAAAGTACCTAAATTATCTTGCAATGATTCTACACGACAAATTAATGAAAGATTTCAATATTATTTATGTCAAGCAATTTACCAAAAACATATCCTATGCTTTGTGGAGGGGTTTTTTCATAATACAAACTGAACACAGATTATGGCTCGAAAACTGAAAATATAAATAAATATATATATATATAACACTCGTTGTTGAATGACTGTAGAACTGTAGAACCCTCTCACCTCACCCCTAGCCATTACAACTTTTAGGTGGACATGTTTCGCGTGTTGGAGGCCTAGAAATGCAGAAGAGGTAAAGACAATACAGCACACGTGACACAACTCCCCCTAGACTTAGGAGCAAGTCACTGATTGATCTAGCGTGCAGTCAAGTCTTCTCGCCGATAACTACAAGTGAGCAGGAGTACCAACATTGAGCAGTGCTATTGGTGTGCGTGTAAAAAGAAAGAATGACGTAGGATAATAGCAAATCATATAGTATAGTTCTTGATATCGAGCAATGTATTTGTTGCAAACAGTGAGCATTACTCCGAGGATTAGCGTCTGTTTGGCGTTTGTTTCCTGGGGACAAAAGGAGGGGGAGGAGTTGCATTGCAAAAAAAAAAAAGTCAATGTAGGCGGTTGGTTCGTGTTTTCTATTTCATCAGTACTTGCTCAGTCAGTGGTGGTTTGAATATAGTCATTAACTGCCACTGATGCATGCCACAATCGTCATCTATCTGGTTGGTGTCCACTAGGACAGTAAAATAAATTATGACGATGACGCCCGACAACTAGGGTGTCTCATCCCGAACGCAGATTTTATTAATAGGAGCTCGTAGGCAATCTACATACCCCGAAGGATGACACGAAATGAGGCTCTACTGTGGAAAATCGCCGGAACGTGAGGGACGGGGGAGACGGGAGATCCCCGAGAAAATCCAACAGCCAGCGACATCGTCCGACACGATTCCCACATGCGAAAATCCAAGGACCGACCCCGCCGGGAATCGAACCCGGATCGCCTAGGCCAATCGGGACGCCGCGACCCCTACTAGGACAGTAAAAAAGGTTCACTAGACGGTCGCTAATTCGGAGACAGCACACAGTCGGGGAGATATGCCCTCATTAGAAAAAGGAACGATGGTACGTCCTCGGCGAAAAAAAAAATGCGATGAGACCTTGGTAAGATGGGAAGTAACTCTGAAGAGACGGAGAAGAAGAATATAGAAGCATAAAGTGACTGCCCGAATAAACTTCAGATCCCAAAGTTGTCCTGATTAGTCGCCTATTTTAAGACAGGCACGGTTGGTCGAGGTGGGACTCTATCCAACCAACAAACGGAACACATTCCAGTTGCCGTAATATTAACACTGTCCTCTCAGCGACACATACAGAACATTTGGTCAAGAGTGGTTATTTATACATCAAACGAAGTAGCTAGTGTTCTACAAATATATTTATATAACGTCGGAATCATAATTTAAAAATATATATATAATTTTAAGCGTTGTTTAACTAAGAAATTTGGATACAAAAAATTTTCGTTGAAATAGTTATCTTCAATAACATTCAATACATTTCGTATCGGAACAAGATTGGCACTTGCTTGACCCGAATTCCCAAACTGTTGCAACATGAACGCATTAGTACAAGATTTAACACGTTCTAATTTCGCTGATACAGAAAATGTCACTCGACTTTCTACTATCATCATTTATCATTTCTTTGGAAACGATAAAAATGCACGGCCATTGAACGAATACAGAACACGATCGACCTTGCGAATTCTCTTTCTCCTTGTGATACTTTTAACCTACTTGATAGCTGCTCTCACAGACGTATGCTGTCCCTATTGAGAAATACTTCTGCTTCCACACACCTTACGTTTTTTATTTCCAAAAACAAGTTTAAGAGCGGGAGAAAAATACTGCAACTATTTTACGCGCGGTCGTCCGTAAAAACCACCAACGAATGCTTCTGTTGGTTGACTAGCGGTCAATAAAATATTTTTACACGAGTCACCGAACATCAAGTAAAACCCTGCAACATTTTAAACTTTCACTTTAGAATTAAATTTTAACACTTGTATCTTAAACGGGGTAGGCTACCTGGGGCTTTTGCCTGGCCGTGAGGACCGGGAGCAAGAGAGCAATAAGGGCGTGATTGGCACAAGCTCTAAATGCCACATCGTCACTATACGCAAGCCACTGACCCGTAGGCAACACACAATTACGGAAGCGCTATTTTGCAGTCTTCACACCACAGATCTAACCTATAAGACATTCAGTGGTGACCTTATAATTACATGGTATTACGTTAAAGGTACATCGTACATGTCTATACTCTATTATCCTAATATTCTTCACCAATATTTTCTTACTTACATAGGAGGGCTCGCGTTTCTCCCGCTCTCGCATTCTGTCATTGCATCCAACTGACCTCACTGCATCCTCGCGCTCGCTATAATCAGTCCAACTGACGAGCCCGGCCAAAAATGACGTTCGATGTCGATCAACACAATTCGATTTTGTCAGCACGAAAAACTGACTTTCCGGGACAAAAGGTGCCACACGGTAAGATCAACCTTTTATACATGGAACTTTATGACAAATGGCACAGGTAAGGTATTGGGGCTTTACGTCTTGTCGACAGCGAGGTCATTACAGACGGTGACAAACAACTTGGTACAATGACAGGAGCTGGGAGAGGAGTCGACCGTGGCCTTTGTTAAGAAACCATTCCAGCATTCGCCTGGAGAGATTTCGGGAAACGATGGAAAAACAAAATCAGAATGGGTGGAGTCGGGAATCGAACCTGGGTCCTCCCGAATGCGAATCCAGCGTGTTACCGTGGCGCCACCTCGCACAGTAAATTGTAGCTTTAGTACCTCGCAATTATTAAAAATAAATAGTTTACCTTTGCAGTGCTAAGTGCAATATTTTCAATGACATTTTTGCAACAGTTCCGTTTCTCTTGCCGTGCGGCACCTTTAGTACGCCCTGAAGAGCAAATTATATCTGCAGACATGAGCAGAATATCTCACATAGGCTTCCGCTGCACAGAGTCACGGGATAAACTGTACCAAGTTATCAAGCTAGTAGAATACTCCGCACGAAGTAACTCTTCTGCAGGCCACATGTGAGTTATAAATACGGGCCCGCCCAGTAGCGGAAAAAACAGGTTCCATTTCCTTTGAGTGGCACAATGAACTGTTGCCTCAAGCCATCACGCCAAGCTTACAGCGAAACGTCTGATCTTAAAGATTGTTTTTCCTTTTATTTTCCGGCTCGAACATGCCCTAGGGCCAATCGCAATAAACATTTGTTTTTTTACAACGGTAACTTTTCTCTAGAAGATCTGTAGGAAGGGTAAGGAGGGGAAGACCAGTTTACATATAAAAAATGTATTCTTTAAACGCAATTTTGTTTCGCGATTTATTGCTGAGCATTAAATTATTTTGGTAAATCGGGTACACTTGGAATCATTTTTTTTTTTTTTTTATCTTTTTAAGACGAACTAATAGTACACACATATCGGCCTTCAATTTTTCGTGAATAATCGATGATTCTCTACCGAAGATTGTAAGTCCCCGATTGTAACCCCGTTAGCATATTCGGAAAATATTTTAGTGACTATGGCATGATTTTAACTAAAAGCGTTGGAATTCAAAAACACTACTAGCTTGTAAACATATGGCAATACCATCGATGGGTAAAAATAAACCGGGTCTGTGATTTGGTGCACTGAGCACCAACCTATTTATGAATTTAAAATACGTGGACGAAACCGCACTTTGAAAAGCCCACAAACACAATATTGCTTTTGCGACTTCAAGTTCTTAAAATTGCAGGTCTGTGCACAAACACAGTGGTGCCAAAAGCGTGTAGCGAAAAAGAGAGGGAGAGCACCTATACCCTTAATTAAATAATTTGAGGAGGCTAATTATGTCTCTCGTCCCAACCACAGTGGCGGATCCAAAGTTCGGCTCGGAAGGGGATCTCTAGTATTGAAGTGCGAGTAGATGTGAGAGTGATTTTCACTTACTATTACTAGGGCCCGGTGGTTTTCGCGAAAAGATTTTTGCAGCACTTTGTTTCAGTGCCTTACGTGCGCACCTGCAGCTATGCTGTGTGTTCAGTGATTGGATGCCGTAACACCCAGTGTGCGGAAAACAAACCCACAAATCACAGACGTGATGTGTGGCAGTTATCCGTGTACCGATTGGCACAGTCTAATGAATAACGACTCAGCATAAAACCTCTGTCAATAGCCAAGAAGTTGAGGTGCAGTTGTACACGTACTGAAACAAAGTGGGGCAAAAGTCTTTTCGTGAAAACTACCGGCCCCTAACCATTACGTAACAACGTGGTAAATGACTGACGTTTGAGGGGCGGGGGACTTACCACTGGTGCTCCTTCTGGATCCGCCACTGCAGCTCCACCCTAACTCCACCACCTTCTTTTCCCACATTTACAGTTCAGATTTCATTCGCAGAGAAAAAGTCGACGATTACGTCCTAAGTTTCAAATCACATTGCAAGGAAGTAGTTCTTTTTAGTACCCCTCCCCCCTCCCGCCAGTCAACTCGCAGGATATTGGGCACGCCCCTGTGAAATTGTGCAAGGTAGGTGTTCAGATAACAAATTATGAATTTGATAGATGTGAACATCAGTCTTCCATTTAATTCTCGCTCTCAGAGCAAAGGTACTACAAGTCAGCGGGCCATAGAATGATGTGGGAATTACTCGTCCTGGTGCAATGCCGCAGTACATATCGACTGTCGCCAGAGACTAGGGGGGAACGACGGGACACGGATAGCAATGGCGGGCGGGTAAACAGGAAACAGCCGCTCCTGTTTAACAACAGGTCGTTCAACTCCGGCACCGACTCCGAGGGGAAGGCGTGTAGGCGGCTGTGGCTGCTGCGGCGACGGCGACGACGGCCAAAATACCCGCGTCGCTACACACCACGCGCGACGACAGTTGATTGTGACGTTACGTCGCACGCCACTCTTCGTACTACGCCAGCTCTGGAGCTCGATACCACCTCACATTTACCTTGACTGGAGCTTTCACCCGCGTCTCAGGCAGGGCTGTGCGGCATACAGAACTTGAAGTCAACCATCTACAACATCGACATGTCGGTAACAGCCGTATCTCGGACCTCGCTAGAAGCTGTGGCCTCGGACCTCGCTAGAAATGCCAACCCCGACCCTCGATATGACTACCGCACATCTCGCATGAACATATTTTCAAAATAATCTCGACTAATCGACATATTACATGTTGATGACTTCAACATGTCGTACAACCACAGTATGAGAAGGCCGGAAACAAGGAAGCGATAAGGGCGACACTGGCGCACACACACAATTTCGCCGCTTTGGGCAAGCAACTTCATCGACGTGCAAGACTTCATGTCGGAGACTGGCCTGACCGTGGCGAAAATCGATGACTCGACTAGTTTCCTTTGTTGCCAGTTATATTTTTAGATACGCCAGTCTGAGAAACAGCATTTACTATAGCATGCGTACTATTATGAAAATTCTGCCATCGACTGGAATGTTTTCTTGTCGTAGGTTATGGTAGCCGTTTGCCCAGACCGCCGTGCTATGTGCAGAGCTTCGGCCGTTAGCAGATTATTCTAAAACTGCTCATCGTACAAGAGAGATGTCTACTTCGGAATAGCATTTAAAGAACGTTAGACGTGAGTATACCTATTTCAGGTTCACCACTACTCTTTAAAGTATATTTTCTAGCGGCCGAAAACGGTGAAAATGTGAGTTTTCGTGGTCTTTTGTTTCTTTAGGAAGGTAAAGATAAAAATACACACACACATAATATATATGGGTGTGTGTGTGTGTGTTGGTGTGTGTGTGTGTCAAATCACAGCCTACAACATTGTTATACACTGTGAATCTTTTCGATTTGGTATGTCAGTTGGTTTTCGTGGTGTACATAAAACCGTAAAGTGCAAATGTTGACGTTTACGACCCATTACGCAAAAACTACAAGAGATACAAAAATTTCCTAAGAGGAAGTTTTAATCCCAATTAATGTCTAAAATAAGAAAAAAATATGGTATAAATAAAAAATAGAAAAAAGACGTCGAAAACTGAGGTGAACAGCGAGGATCACGTTGACTAGTATCGAACACGCCGCAACGAAGTTCCGTGTGCCAGGTAGTCGACGACTTTTTACGATTCGGGCCGAGAGCTGTTGTGTAAGCAAGAGGAAGAGACACCGGCGACAAGTCCACAGAGGAGGGAGGATAAGGGACACGGCGGCAGTGATAGGGGAAGGGACATCGACAGGCTGATATATGTCTTCCTGGGACGACTGTATTATCGAAGAGTCCCTGCACGTTCCTATCGAGTCTCCGCGGACACGACGGCACGATGCTTTGGAAACGACCAGCCCCGATACACAGGACAAAACACCACTCCAGCCGTCCCTCGAGTTATTCCACGTCCACAGTTTACGACAAGAGAAGGAAAAGGGCGTGGTGAGTAGAGAAGGGACATGAGCATGTCGAAATATTTCTCCGCAGTGGACAAACTTACGCAGCAAAAAATTTAAAAAAAAAAAAATGTATCGTGCATAAGGTTAAGAAAATAGGTACAGTAAAATTGTTTCCTATTACATAAACATAGGCGTTCTATACTCTTATGCTTCTTTTTAAGAAGGAAACAGTGCAATGTATGCAGCTGTTACCGGAATTGTACATTAATACTCAATACGTTTCCATGTCGATTTCAAAATACTTATCGTATCGAAAGTTGCCACGTAAAAAGAATTCAAATCGATTTGAGTCTCAAGGTCGTTACTCCAAAAATTGGGATCGTATCGGATTGAGTCGGGCGTCAAATGACATGTAAACAGGCATAATATCCAAAGCGAAACTAAAGTAAATAAACACTGTATTTTTTTCGGACTACAGATTTTCGATTGACAAGGGCGTGTTTGTTGCTGCAAAATGTCGATCGTTACAATGGTAGGATGGTTTGGTCCACAGAAGAAGTTTTATTTTATAAGAAATCATCAGGGAACGAGAAATAGTCAAACTTGCGCATGTAACAGAATGAAAAATAAACAGATGGATTTTATTTATTTCATATGAGCCAACATAATTACAATTTTACCAACATTGCCACTTCCGCAAATTCGTCCAGTGAACTGAAATCGATTTTAGTCAGATCCAAAGTTTGCATGTAAATTATCAAATATACACATATATATATATATATATATATATATATATATATATATATCGATGCAATAATGCCACAAATACAACAGTGATATTTTTCAAAGTTTTAGCATACTAAAAGTGAACGAAATATCGACGTAGGTTTGCAAACCTTAAAAGTTCGTCTTATACTTCTTGACTATTTTTAACACGACACGTATTTTAATGGAAATAGAAAAAAAAACATTTTTTCTCTCCTCAAAATGTCGATAGTACAACAAAATACGTTGTCGTAATGTGGAATGATACTACAACCCCAAATTTGTCCGATCAATCTTCGTGCTATAGCGATACAGCCCTCAAAAAATGCTTTTACTTCGTGCCTTCTTTCTCTCGAGTCCAAACGACACGATATCGAAATGTTTCGATTGATGGTAATGACAAACTCAGCAAGTGCCCAGTTTTTCAACGCAGATGAAGGATGAATCATGAGTATGGTGCGGCGTCGGAATGTAGGAGCGGGAGATCCCCGAGAACTCGCCGAACACAATTGCCCAGCACGATGCCCACATGGAATCTAACCCGGATGGCCTTGGTGGGAGACAAGCGCCCTAACCGCTAAGCCAACCGCGGTCCCTTATTCACACGATCAAATATTTATTGAATAGCACAACGATTCAAGAATTTGATTCAATAAACATTGAAGGTATCACTTGAAAAGTTATCACACAATTTATAAACAAATGATGCACAAAATAAATTAAGTAGCTATTTTATAATTACATACAATCCCTGCGCGACACACAAGTATTTGGTTTAGCAGATACAAAATGTCTTATTATTTTTGGATATATTATTTAAAATAAATAAAGCTCGTAATTATTTTTAACGTGGTATATTTCGCTTACAGAGTACAATTAATAAGTTATTTGAAATAATAATGTTAGGAAAACCCCTTCTGTTCTTTCATATTTTTATTCAAGGAAACTTCAAGCATGTTCGAAACGAAAATCTTTGACGGAATTCATGACATTCAATAATTAAAAGACAAAATGGCCGCGGTTATGACGCCAGCATAGCGTTACATGACATTCAAGAGATTGAATTCAATAAAGCTGATAGAAAATTGAAGCAAAATTTGATTGTGTGAAAGGGTCTTTAGTCTTAGGAACCTCGAGGAGCGCCGTGAGTTTCGCCCAGGCAACAATACTGTTGCAGCACTAAAATGCCAACAACAGCTGGTTTCATTGCTGAACAAGCACTTCTGACATTACAGCGTGAAGAAACAACTCCTGTGCGCAATGTCACACATATTAACTTTGAGCACTGACTGCTATACTCGAAGAAATATTGCAAACAATCAGGAACAATAGTTTTATTTCTTTTACATTAAGGTAGAAGCAGAGTGCTTTCCTGTGGAGCACTGCAGTTGACTGTACAATATAGAGAGCTTTTTAAAATTTAAAAAACAGTTTCCAAAACTATAAAAATTTTCAAAAAATACTATTTAAATTGTATACTAAAGAAGAATGTTTATAATATATATAAGTGCAAAAATACTTAAAGTTAACTTTTGACATAAAAAAAATTAACTGGGTTTTTGAAAGAAAAAAAAACTTCTTGAAGCTTATCTATTATAATAATTCCTAAATTTGTGTGAACGGAAATATCAATAGTTATGTTACGATATATCTACATTTATTTCTACCATAAATGTTTCTCACTAAAACAGAAGTTTGCTAAATGATTCTAAAAATGTACAATAATTGCTATTTTTGTACATACAAGCTTAGGAATGATTGTGGCGAATAAACTTCAAGAAGTTTTTTTTTTCGCAAAAAAGTATTGTTCTCAATACATCCGTATCGGCAAGCGCAAATTATTATGCTAAAAATCAAAACTCGAATAATATTTTTTCAACATGTTAAAAATTAAGTTTCCTCTTTTATATTTCAATTAAATTTTTAAAACAATTTTTATAGTTTAGGTAACAGTATTTAACGAAGCCTGCATGTTGCACAGTCAAATGCAGTGCTCCACAGGCAGCCTCCGCGCCCACGCTGTATTTCTTTCTTTTTACTTACACCAAATTCCTTTTAAAAATTAGTTTTGAAAAAATTGGAATAAGTATACCGAGAAAATTACAAGATTACTTTACTGTGAATTTTGCATTTGTTTACAGGATCACTAAATTATTTTAGCACCAGAGTTAAAAACAAGTCAGTAAAAATTACGAACACTTCATTGTGTCTGGGCGTCGGCTTGAATTTTGTTTTACATCCAACACTAGCATGTTCGTTAAGCATTTTTATTGTTTTGCATTTTTCGTATCTTAGCCCTTCAAGGTAATTGCAGAGAAAATAAAACAAAGACTAATAATAATAAAAAGAGAAAGGTAATCTTTATAACCGCGTGGGTTAGATTCCTATTTTGTGTGATTTTTAAAAGCAAACAGAACTTAGTTCCAAGTCCTTAAAGTACTAGTTAGTGATCACGACTTCACGCAAGACTAGGTCCGTTCCAAACAGTTGAAATTTGCCTTAGTCATAAGAGCCAAACTGACAATTGGATGGAGTTATGCAGAAGGGAACCAATCCACAAATTCCTGAAGCGAAGATATTCAAGGTCAAAGTCTACTGTGTCCATATAAACCTTGTAAATCCTGGTTTTCTGACCTCTTCCTTGTATTCTAATATTATGATTTAATAACTTTGTGGATTGGTTCCATCCTGCATAACTCCATCCAATTTTTCTTCCAGGTGAAATGATGGCGTGTGTGTTCCTATAATAGTGACAAATATTAACAGACCTAAAAATTTCCGCAATCCTGTGACTTGGTCGTACCTTCCATAAAGATAATCCGGGTTAGGTCCCCGCCGGGGTCGGATACCGGGTTTTCGAATGTGGTAATCGCTGGTTAACGGGTTTTCTCGGAGCCCTCCCAGTTTCCACCGCCCTTGTCATTCCGGCACTTCGCCAATGAAGGCCTGTATTCCACGGTCATCATTCGGGGTAAGGATGCCTTAGAGCACGTAGAAGTCTACATCCGAGGTGCGATGCTATTATTATTATTATTATTATTATTATTATTATTATTATTATTATTGTGACTACCGCGTTTGCAGATGATTACTGTCCTAATCTTGCCTTCGTAGCCGAGAAGTACAATATCAAGAGTGTTAACGAAGCCGCCGAAAACTGCAGTTAGTAACAACTAGCGACATGCCTGTCAACAGAGCGAAGGCGCCAAAGTAGGCGGGAAAATTAGGGCCCACGTGACAAACGTCACATCATACACGGACACCGCTAACGAACTCGGGAAGTGTCGCAACGTCAAGAAGAGTCATCGCGGAAAGACTGGCGCCTTGCGCATAGAGGCGACAAGGCAATTGGTGGACGAGCGAAAGTAGGCCTTACTGTACTCGTGCTCCCAGCCCACTGTCGCGCTCGTTGTCTTATGACGACACAACATTGAAAGCGGTTATAACAACATAGGGACAGGAAAAATTCGCGAATTCAATAACCTGCATTCTAGAATCCATTGTTCTATGCATACTCAATCCCCGTCTATGCTTTCATTGCCTGTCCACCGAGTAGCAGCTAGTGAACACATAGTCGGGGCTTGAGTATGCATTATATAGTTGATTCTAACGTGCAGGTCATTGAAATTGCGAAAATTTCCTGAGATACTGGGGAATCGTGAGAACATCTTCTGCTAACATATTTTCAAGCAGTGTAGAATCCAGAGCTTTGCGCGGTTGGAAGACGGTTGGGTTGCCTGTTTACAGACACATCAAAATCAGAGATGATTAGAGACGGGAATTTTTGGTGAAAAGATTTTTCCCCGCTTGAACATCCTTAAGGACCGTAAAATTCTCTCACCTCACCTCTAGCATCTAAGTGCAAGTCACCGACCTGGAATTGTCTTCTCGCCGGTTCGCCGATAGCGAGTGAGTGAGTGAGAGAGATTTCGGTCAGCGCTTAACATCGTGGTCTTCAGCGCTGGTGAGGAGTGACGTGATGTGAATATGGAGCAGTACCGGAATGAAAAGGCGAGGGAAACGGGAGATCCCCGAGAAAATCCGCCGACCAACTGTTCGTCTTTATAAGACATTCAGTGGTGAGCTCATCACATTATAGCGTAATGTTGGATATGGCCGTGTATTGAACACGTTTGTGAACGTATGTAATTTTTATTTACTCATTATAATAATTTTCATGGCCCAAGGTGGCGTCATTTGTAATGTCGAGTTTCCTGGAGGGCTCTCTCTCTCCTCTCTCTCTCTCTCTCTCTCTATATATATATATATATATATATATATATATATATATATATATATATATATATATATATATATATATATATATATATATATATACATATATATATATATATATATATATATATACATATATACACACACACAGTGGAATCTCGTTATTACAAAGCCTGTTAATACAAAGTTCTGATTAATACAGAAGCGATTTTTTATTCTCATTGGAATAGGACAAGAAATATAATAATAATTACTTTAATGTTCAATAAAAATGTTGTTTTGTTTATGCATTAAACCATGCAATACCAAGATCTCAAGTAAAAGAAAGTCATTGTAGTGAAAAGACCATTTGATTTGTGGAGATAAACAGAGTGACCAATATTTTAGAAAGTATAGAATACATTTTACGGACAAACAGAACACTTTTTTGGCTTACTTTTCCATATGCTATTACCACGCGAAATTGACACACACTGTTGTGAATCATCCGGTTTTATAATCCTGGGCGAAGATTTTCGTAATATTCGGCCGAGAGTACATGCTATAAAGATTACTATAGGAAATGGGTAAACATGCTTGTGTGTACCGTTCCTTAAACGCTATTCCTAAACAGACATCATACACGCAGGTTGAAAAGTTTTTGGATTAACTGTATCTGCCGAAACTCTACACACCTTTCTACGACATGGCTAGGCGGACACCTTAAAGTAGTAGTCTCCTTAAAATCTTAGATTTAGTTACATTTGCTCGCAACATAATTATTAGAGATGATTAGAGGTACGTAAATTTCGTACATACATTCCCGGTCAGGTTGAACGCCAATTATGTATACTTCATTGTCATGTCTGTGACTTGCTGGCGGCTGTTACGAAACGCAATTAATTACTGCAAGCCAGTAGTAAATAAGGAAATAATGCGAAGTGATATCGCTTGCTACCTGCTTGTACGGTTATAAGCCAATAGATAATCGACTGTGGCCAGTGGGTGTATAAGACTGACAAGTCTAGGCTGCTGCCAGATGAATCCGCGAAATTGACGTACCTCTAGAGATGATGGTTTATCGCGGGAAAACTTGACTGTCTGCTGGGTTTCAACGCACGTTCAGCTTATAAAAACATTACTGGCTTTCGCCTGTAAACGGAGCTGTTACCCTATTTGACTGAGCCAATAAGAATGCCGCTATCGTAATATTTGATAGGGGTGGGCGAATATGAAAATTTCATTTCGAAGCGAATTCGAAGCGAATATGTTGAAATATTCACGAATTCGAATCGAATATCGAATCAAATATCAAGTAAATAGAATTTTTAAACAAATATACAATGCAAAAAATTTACATTGTTTGGAACTTACCTTGAAGGCTAATTCTACGTTGGGTAAAAATGAGAGTTTTG
>PNEQ01054668.1:0-22082 GCA_003012365.1 Medauroidea extradentata
AAGACGGCATAAGTAGATATGTTTAGCCGATCCGAACACAAGGGGCAAGGGGTGGGGGGGGGGGTGTTGTGCCGTGGTGCTGCGTCCGCCATCTTGGATGACGTCATTTTTCCCATTTTTCCCTCCAAATTTCCCGAATTTCCCTCAACATTTCCCCAGAAAATTAAAAAAAAAAAAAAAAAACTCGAAATCATGCTACTGTCCAAAATGCTCAATTTTATGCAAACAGCCTAAATGAGCAGTTTTTCCTAGAAAAATAAAAGGATTTTCCTAGAGAAAATATGGATTTTTGCTACACACATTCTAATATTCATTTTGTGACTGTAGTTGCACAAATTTTTAATAAATTTCTTTACATTTAATTTAGATATTTGTAAGAAATTTAAATATAAAGTAATATTTTACAGACGTACAAAATTAATCTAGTTATCACACGAAAATTCGTTGTAATTGCATTATGTGCATTTTAAATATTTTACAGTAATAGCGTTATCTATCGTCAAATTTTAAACTGTTGTAATTTTACTGTCGTTGGAATAATGGCATTTGTTGACATTTCTTTAATTTTGCTGTCGTCCCTCATTTCACGTGTTTAATTAAAACTCTGGTATTGACTGTCAACGTATACTTATGCAGTAGATTCAGCGATTAGCTACACATGCTATTGATAACGTCAAGGAAAGAAAGGCAGACAAACAGAACATCTGATTCCCGAACATGACATTTGTATCCAAAAACATGATCCCACATCAATTAATACTTATAATAGCCAAACTTTGATAAACAGGCAGCAAAAATTCTCTACACAATCAATTTCGCACAAAAACTAAAATTTTAAATGCAAATACAAGCAAACAAATAGCCAAATAGCTTTGTTGATGCTGTCTTTGCCTTACATTTTGTCGTATGCAGTACTGCAGTCTAGAGGAAGCGACGCCGCGTATCCTGTTACTTAAAAGCTAACTCGTAAAATCTGCTCCTTGTTCTTGCATACACCATTACTGTTGAAGATTTTCTTAGTTAATTACGAAAATTTCACTTGCACTGAGTTGAGAGGAGTGGAGACAGCAAGGAACCTTCTACACGCTACGACGTTTTAGTGGCAGGCCTAGGTTTGAGTTTACGTTCTTCTGGAGTGCTGAGAACTTACCACGAATTCATTTAACTGTGTCAAATCCGCTCAAGAATAATACATTTTGGTTTAAAGTTAACTGTATGAAGGTGGCATGCGTTTAAAAAATGAACCTACCTTGCTAACAGTTTGAATGTGTTTAAGCAAACCTGCTGGCTCTTACAGACTGGTGATCGAGCGTTACGACTGCGCGAGTCAGGAACACAATATAACACATTAATTTATGTATCAAAAATCAATTTTTATTTTCACGATTGGCTATGTTTCTTGTGAGTGACAGTGAAAACTGCCTGTAGTAGTGCTGCCATCTATTGACGCACTTCGCAAAACACCTCTCGTTTTATCAGCCAATCACAGGTGCCGTAAACTCGCCCGTTGGCTAAGCCGTTTCTACAGACGGGGCGGCCACACAGTGGACCAGCAAATACACAATAAACTCAACAGATGCCGAGATTTGGTCGCAACATTTTAACTTAAAAGAACTTATTTATTTCATGTTTGCAGTGTCATATGGTACACAATATACTGAAATAACCATTGCATACACAAATTATACTTTTGTCGCTAATAAGACTGTTTCAGGTTTTGTTTTTTAGAAACCATGCAGTCCGTCTCATATCGTCACACGGCGCTGTAGTAAATATTGTATTTGGGGTAAATTTAATTGTATTGCTACACAAAGGAGCTACTGTAGAGGTAGACACTTAAAACTATTAGGGGTTCCCAACCATACCCGTTCTCAACACACAACCAACTGTATATAACGCATTTCACGAAGTAAATGTAAGTTGCTGTAGAGTTAAAGAGTAAACAGAAAACAGACATACAATATCAAGTCCAATGATGTCACAAGGACATCAACATGGGGGCACTCGTTTTTACTGAGCTAAAGTAAGATATTTTTATCTACGTTATTTCTCGGGACATACGGACACAAATAAAGAAAGTGTGAAACCATTATTCACTTCATTATTAAACGTACTTTTAAATAAAAATAACATTGAAAAGTAGCTAATATCACCATTCTTGAATATCAGATGGAAATTTTGTTTTACATAACTTTGGTTTAAATAATTAGTACTTTCCTATTTACAATATCATTTATTTCTAATCTTTATGGCGAACTTGATTTTAAACCAAAACAAGGCAAATATTTGTGACTGTTATTCTGCTTTCTTTTCAAAAGATTTTTCGTATTTTAACATGGCAAAATAAGTGTAACTATAACTAAACTTGATTTGCATATCGTAGGCTAAAATTTTTTTCTGAAGAACTGTCCATAGCAAGCGGCTAATGTAGCATATTGTCTCCTCATAAAAATTAATATATTTCATAAAAATATTATATATAATAGCAATTTGGCTACTCGATATAAATAAAATAAGTTCAAAAGTAGCTGGAATGTTTCCTTAGCAATGGCCATCACGATATAAGTCACGTAATGTACTGTTTCTAATGACTGCGAGCATCCGTCAGCTTCCACCCATTTTTTCTGGCTACATCGCTGATTTAAAACAATACTAATACAATTTACGAAAATCGAATACGGTGTGAATTATGCCAATTTTTGTGCTTTTAGGGCGGTTGGATGCAAAATGTAGGTATTGACCTGTATGTGTAGGTTTCCTGTATACTTTGGTTTCCAGACTGCTGTTTTCCCTGCTAACTAATACGTTCAGAAAAGGAATGCTGCCATTGGTTTCTTTCTCATAGGTGAACTTTATTAATGGCCTCAATGAGTTTAAAAAGTTCACAAATTCCTCCAGGGTTTCAGGTCCGTCTTGCCAGACAGCAAAAGTGTCGTCTACATAACAAAGCCAGATTTTAGGAGGGCTATTGCTTTGGCTAAGTCCTTCCTGCCAAAAGTTCTCCATGAATATGTTCGCCATGAATGGTGAAAGTGAGGAGCCCATTGCCATGCTGTCTGTTTGTTTGTAGAAACTGTCATTAAACTGGAAATATGTTGTGGTCACACAGAGGGTAATCATTTCCATGATGGACGGAATTGGTATGGTTGTTCTGTCATTTAGGTTTGGATCAGCTTCCAGCTTGGCCTTGACAATGTTGAGAGTTTCAGCCACAGGTACATTGGTAAAAAGGCTTTGGACATCGAAACTCACTAGTGTGTCGGTGTTTTCTATTTTCAATGTTTTGGCTATGCATATAAAATGACTAGAGTCTTTGACAAAAGTTGGTGTCTGCCCTACGAGGGTTTCAACAATTTTTAGGAGATATTTTGATAGTTTTTGGTATGGGGCACTGCAACAGCTGATAATCAGGCGCAGAGGCATGTCAGGTTTATGGATTTTTGGAAGACCATATATGTGAGGTGATCTACTGCTGTGTGGTGTCAGCTCTGATCTTATTTTGTCTGAAATGTGACTTTGATGTTTTTTCAAAGTTTGATACACTTTTAGTTCTATGCTGGCAGTGGGATCTTTTTCAAGGAGTGTGTATTGTTCAGTGGCAATGAGAAAACTACTGTGTTTTGTTTCGTCTAATCGTTTGTGTTGTTTGTTGGTTTTTCTGATTGTGTCCGACATCTTTGTGTTTTGTTTCGTCTCATCGTTGTGTCGTTTGCTGTATTTCTGTTAGTGTCTGTTATATACAGCGTTTTTGTTTCGTATCACCGTTGTGTCGCATGTCAACTTAGATTTCCTTATTTTATATTTTTGTTATTTTATTTTCTGTTTGTTCTTTGTTTTATCTGATCCGATTCCAGTTTTGGAATTTCATGTTGTGTATGTATCCTGACGACTAAAACATACTCCGCTTACTGGTGTTTTCTCGTCTTATTTTTAGTTCTCTTTAGACAGTCATTTATTTCGCAATGGAGTATGTCCAAGCAAATAAATCCAGTCAAGCACTCCCATTGCACAGTTCTTTTAAAGATCAAATTCGTTTATCTAGAACACAACTGTATTTTTTAATTTAGAAATACTTCATTTGAACTTAAAACTATGCTGGTGGTACAAAGTTGCCCTGACTGGTACAAAGTTACCCCAAATGACTGTACTTATTATAGACTTTCAAGTGAAATAAACAAACATTTACGATAATTGTGAACATCAGTAGGCTAATATTTTAATTTAAACTCGACTACAATCCACACGGGAAAATGTACTGGTATTTCCCATTATGTGTGAATAAAATGCTGACGACACGTTATGGCCAGTTTTGTGAAAAAATACTCATATAATAATTGCATTTGCATATTTTATAAGTTGGTATGTTTGCCTATTGATCGTACATCCAATATCCTTTCGATTTTTGAGCACTAATAACAAAAAAAGTCAAGTCGTTCTATTCCGTAGGCTACACTAAATGTGGTTTTCTTAAATACTGACTGCAATTTAATGGAGAAACAAAATTTATATTCATCAACAATGGTTTATTGTTCATGTCAACTTATTTTCTTCTTTTTTTAGTTATTTTAGTGTTTAGAATCTATATTTATGGAAATAAACATTAATTCCATATGAAAGTAAAAAAAAAAAAATAATTTGCAGTGGCCTGGATTCGAACCTAAATAAAATAATTGGTAATCCGATGCGATGCCTTAGCGTCCGAGCTATGGAATCTGTTAGGTAACGATGTCCGAAAAATATGTACGTGTACTACAATGCTTTGCAATCACAAATTTGTTGATTTTGGATTATTTGGATTTTTAAAATGCTAGTACGTTATTGTTTAGTATTCCTGCTGCAACAAAGTTTCTTTTTCTCTATGGTTCGACTTATTGTTTTCTCTTTTATTGTTAAAAACCATATTCGTCCAGCATGCGGTAAAATTCATTGTAACATGTGTAGCCGTCTGCAGGGCTAAGAACACTGCGTACGCGTAATTATACTAGGGCAAGGAAGTGTCACAGATTAGTCATGAATAAGCAATGTCCTGAAACTAAACGATTATAAAAATTTAGGAATACTGATAAGAGCCTAGGAATGACATATGATGTACCTAAACCCTTATAAAAACGTTTAGTCAATCCAGTGCAAGTTACGATCAGAAAAGTTGGGGGGGGGGGGGGCGCCTCTTTACCATCTCTCACCTAATCCTTGGATCCTCCGCGAATGAAAATGTTAATTACGTGCTTCTTTATTGCGTATTATTCTATATTTAAAATTTCAATTCCAGCTCTACAATAATATTGAAGTTTTATTGACTGAATAAGCCTGATTTTCCACTTCTAGAGAAGACGTTTCTACATATGCTTGAATATTTGCAACACGGCATTACAACGTATTTAAAGATTACTACGGGTAAATAATATTTTTATTCAAAACAATACTTTGGATTTTAATAAAGGTTAACAAAATACTCTATTTCTAAATTGGATGTATAAATTGCATGTAGAAATAATTACCAGTGAAAACAAAATTTAAAAAAAATTTGTGAATACTAGTCAGTGAGCCCTGTTACGAACAATGTTTAGAAACTAGGAAACAGCTTTCAGACATGGCCTTCTTCTCGGCTCCCCCTACCCCACCCTCCTGGCAGACTGTAGGGAGGGCCAATGGCTACCCCCCCCCCCCTCAATCAGTTGCTGCGCCACTTTGTGGTACAGAAACACAACTACTGCTCTCTTTGAATGGTGTCTTCCAGTGGCGTCTCGACAGGGTAAGCAAGGCGGCTCCATTAACTTGTTCCCCCGATAACTCAACATTTAATCCGAAGTGTATCATCGTTTTGTGCTCGTTTTGTGCTGTTTTGTGCTGCAAACAAAAAGTTTTGTGCGCAATTCCTTTGGAAGTTACAGACCTTTTTAATCGGGGTAACAAGTTAATGACTCTCCCCCGACATAAAATATTTCACTGAAAAATTTACACAGTAATGTACACGTTTTGTGCAGAATTGTGCGCCCAGTCCCGAGTTTTGTGCGCCATTATTATCAGGTACAGCACTCTTCAAATATACCGTCACTGCAGCACCTCTCCCCGCATAACGCCGATCAGAACAGAAATTTGTACACTTATTTTACTAGTTTTGTGCTGAATTGTGCGCCTGGTCCCGAGTTTGAAGCGCCTTTATTAATAGGTACAGCACTCTTCAAATGTACCGTCACTGCAGCACCTCTTGTTTTTTTAAAATATACCAATCGCAAAAATAATTTTTGATATTTCCATAAAATAAAATAGCCAATAGAAATAAGTGAACATTGTTTGCTGTGGTAATTACCAATCAAGTTTAAGATCAAATAATTTTTACTTTTAAGAAGTACAAAAATTACAGCACATGAAACACGTAAAGTGTGTTAAAAACTATTGTATACATCATTAATATTTAGCAAATGCGTGTAATAATGTAGACTACTGTGATATTCAGGTTTGTTTTTGCCTTGAAACCCCAAATTTTCCCTAAAGAGGGAGGTCCCACTCCTCGAATCCCGATCCCTGAACATGTTTTGTTTGGTGGGTCGGGTGTTCAACAACTAGGTCTACTACATTCCTCCCCCGAAAAAAAGAGCGTTCGGCGTACATTATCGCACTACTATACAATTCGAAGTATAGTGACTCACTATAAAATTACTACACTCTCCAACTAAGCACTACATAAAACTGTTGTTATAAAATTTTCACTAATAATTTTAAAGCAATGTCTGCAACGAAACACATTCTATTGTAGTGCCTCTTTGTAACAGCATTTCAATGCAATAAGACACAAAACCACACTTATAAAACGGTAGCATTCAACACACTATAGTGTGCTATAAACACGATATGCATTATTCATTCCTAATTGAGTGCAAGTATTACACATTAATTATACTTAAATATGCCGCTGTATTATTAAAAAATAATTAAGTAAATACAAATAATAATGATATGTACTGTACATCTTACACAAAATGAGGGTAAGAAGCTACCAAACTTTTTGTCTTCAATATTGTTTTGGAGACACGGAAAATGTAATTGAGCTGTCATTATCGCCATGTCAGCATTTCCTTTCAGCGTCTAGATACGCCAGCCGGCAGGTGATGCCACCCGTGATACTGATAACAAAACATAACTGTCCACGCACAGCAGTTTTTACAGTATTATGTTACCTGCGCTCTATCATAAAATTGCACAACACTTGCATGAAGCAACTGGCATGACAGTGACAGCAACCATCTCTATACATAATAACTAGCTGTCCCTTTGCCGCGTGTACTAATAAAGAAAAGAAGAAAAGAGCAACTAAGTTTTAATCATGTATTAATTGATAGTGTTACTGTATTCTCTGTATAACTTCAAAACAACAAAAACAACAAGCTTCATCCAGTCCACTTCGCTGAGCGTACTTTAACTGCAGAACACCTTTATTTCTAATTTGTCTTTATTTCTCTATAAAATAGCTGCCCGGTTGCGGCTTTGCCCGCGTGAAATTATGTAATGTAAATAGTAACTCTGGATAAATTATGTGATGAAGGCATTTAATAGCTAGCGTACTCAATAACAGTGAACTATAAATTATATTAGCTCAGTGTAAAGAGCGCGCGCAATATACTCGTATGATGTCATAGTAATTCCCATTGAGAAGTCTTGCACGGGATACGAACCCGTAACCCCACCCCTTCCACACCTCAAACTTTATACAATACCTGAGTGAATGCTTAAAGGAAGGCCGTGATAATTCTTTCGTATGTCAAGGCTACAGTCCAAAGAGGTTTTATTAATGAGTAGGTTGGCAAAAAGAAACAACTGTTGAATTATTTCTCCATGACAATCCTCTTTTTTCGGGAGACTTAACATTTTAATATTTTTCACATCCTCAATTTTCGAATTTCATAAAATCCTGAATTTGATTTGTACTTATTTACATAAGCTTGGTTCTTATCAAAAAATCATCTCGACATCTCAACGGATATAAGAAGTACAGATGATTATTTGAAAACAAATTTTATTTTTTTAACAGCTTTCAAGGACGAATTTCGATAAATCCTAAATTTAGTTTTTAATATTTACGTAAGATTTATTTTAAAGCAAGAACCATTTCAATACTTCCACTGGTACAGAAGATAAGTGGGATTAATTAAAACCACGTTTTATTTCTTTAAGAGCTTTCAAGGACGAATTTAAAAAACTTCTAAAAATACTTCTAGATATTTACTTAAGAATCATTTTAAAGACCTCACTATCTGAAATGGTTTATGATAAGTCACGAATTAATGAAAAACGCATTTTACGGCTTTTCACCACCATAATTTTCGAAGTTCGCAATATCGAAAAATTCGCAAATATACATTTCCTTGGGAAATATTATGAAGATAAGAAAATTATGATAGCTTTCGTGGTTAATCAGATATCAGGGATTCTTTGAAAACACAATTCACCCCTTGCCACCCCCTTAATTATAAAATTCGAAAAATCCATACTTAGTGTGTGCCTACGTGGCAAGGGGAAGCTTCCCTCAAAATGTCATGGTTCTAGGTCCAGCAGTTTGGACTGTGTTGATGAGTGAGTGAGTGAGTCAGGACACTTCATTTTATATATTAAGATGAACACTGACTGACTGACTGACTGACTGACTGACTGACTGACTGACTGACCGACCGACCTAATAACGTATCAAACTGCAGCCTAAACCACTGAACCTAGAATTGTGGAATTTTTTGTATTTAAAAAAAATGCTGAAACAGAAAATAAAATAAAAATTTATAAAAATTCTACATTTTTGTAATACAAATAATTTTATTCTCAATTTTTATGAGCATGACATTGTATCTTGCAATGTATTTATCCATTGTGATTTGTTTTTTAGTTTTGTATATCAGTTGGTTTTAGTGTAGTCCTTAAAACGGAAACATAGAAGATATAACTTTAACAAGCCATTACGCGAAAACTATAAGAGATAAAACAATTTCATAAGAGCCAAATTTAGTCACATTCTGTGTATAAAATAAAAAAATATCTGGTACAAATAAAAAATAAAAATGGTGATGCAAACTGTGGTAGACCGCGCCCTTAAATGGGGCGAAAATACCATAAATGAGTATCCGATTAAATATCGATATCGAATCCTTCGGTATAAAGAGTTGGTATTCACTTCAAAATATTGCTTACGTAAATACCCAAAAATAAGTTTTAGGATTTTTTGAAATTCGTCTCCCAAGCAGGAAAATGGGGCAAAATGTATTTTTTTATGAATCGTCTATATCTTTGAAACACAATTTGCTATCGTCGTGACATTTTCTTAAATTGGTTACGTATACAAATGTCTATGACTGGACTCAAAGACGATTCTAAATTCCTTAATTAAGGGGGTGAAAATACGTGAATGTTTTTTTTCCCAATTATCCCTCCATATCTACCGAGCCGATCGAGATATCGAAGTGTTCTTTGCTTTAAATTGATGCTTTTGTAAATATCCCAAGTACCATTAAAATATGTTTTCCGTATTCGACCCTAAAGAGTTTAAGAAAAAGTGTAAAATGCGTTTTCGATTATATATATATATCCAATTGATTTTTATATAGCGACGTGATTTTATTTAATACTGATGTGCACTTAAATATATGAAAAGTTATTTCAGGAATTTTCGAAATTCGCCACCTAAAGAGGTGAAAAGGGGTGAAACATGGTGAAAAGTGTTTTCAATTATTCGCCGTTACATCTTGAACCCAGCGGGGGATTGAAGTGTTTTTCACGTTCATGAGACACCAGTAAAACTAGTGTAAAATGTGATTTAAGCGTTTTTCGAAATTAACTCTCTTAGGTGGTGAAACGACGTTGAATATGTTTTAGATAAATCTTCGATATCTATTGAACCCGTCAATATATACAGTTAATTTTTGCTTCAGGATGATGCTTACAGAAATGACCGCAAATCGGTTTTAAGATTTTTCGAAATACGAACTTTCAGTACTGTGCAATGGCCATATGTGTTTTTTTTTTAATGAATAATCGATTTTGATTCGACTGAACGGGCTAGCGTCGTGATTTGCACTTAAATTGGATACTTATACAAATGTCTAAGATGTGAATTAAAAATATTTTTAAATTATATACCCAAAAGGGTGAAAAAGCACAAACTTTGTTTTCCATCAACCCACGATGTCTATCTAACCAGTCGAGATGTTGAGGTGTTGTTCGCGTCAGAGTGATGCTAACGTAAGTATTTAAAAATTGTTACTTTTATTCCTTATGAGATAACTTTATCATAAATAATAAAATGAATTTTGTAAACTTTCAAGGCAGACGATCCGAAAAGCAGGAACGAGCAGCGAGAAATCACTTATACATAAGTTTCACTCTACAGCAACCTATCGAGACGTGGTGTTGGACAACCTCTATGAGCCCAGGACATGAATATTTTATTTTTTAAATTAAATTTGTGTTCATGAATTATTTCGACGTTCTGGTCTACAATCCGGGAAGTTCTGGGCTCGAATTCCGTTAAATGCTGCATGCGAACGTTCAATTCTGACACACAGAAACTACAAGGCAGATATAATCAGTGCAATTTGCATGTAGCCGTTTAAAAGGGGTAAAATAGATTATGCAGTTCACTTTCCACTTAGGTTCCTCGACAATATCAGCTCACATATATCATCTCAGTAATCTCAAGGCTGGGGCACCAAATACGTTTTCGCGAAACCTTTTCCCACCAAAACTTTCTAATGGCATTAAACTTTAAGTGACTATTTCAAAAATATATAATTGAGGGCACCGTCACCAACGATTGTGCGCAATGTTAAACATACGTTTTTCATTCGATTAACCACTTACCTTTAGGTATCTGTAATTACCCCACAACGTTAAATTGGCATTACGAATATTACTCGCTAGTCATTACATAAACTTATAGTTAATATTTTGAAAAATATATAATAAATATTACACACGTTGACCATGTCATCAAGAGCACTAAGTTGATAATATTTGGTTCATTAAGAGTTATTTGGACTTTAATTTTTTTTTTTTTTAAATTATAGTTTGAGCCACGGAAACGGGAAGGCGGTAAGTTGACTTCAATACTTGCTTTAAACATAGCTTCGCCTCTAAGCGCAGAGTTTACGTCCCACTGTTTTAAATATATATATAATTGTATATTTAGATTTATGTGCATACAAATGAAATTTAAATCTACTACGTGTTCCCGCCTTCGGGCAGGGCAACATTGTGTGTGAGAGTAGGCCGGGGTAAAGATTAAACTGGCTTGTCGACTAGCGAGGCATATCTGTCGCCCACCCGGCCCGAGGAATGTTTGAGGTGTGAGTGATATGAGTCTGGAGCAGCGACGGAATGAGAGAAGTAGATGAAACGGGAATTACCCAAAAAAAAAAAAAACACACAAAAAACGGCAACGTCCGCCACGTTTTTTACGTGCGTAAAATCCAGGATAGAAACCCGGATCGCTTACGTGGGAAGTGAGGTGTCCGACCACTCGACCGCCACGGTTCCTTTTGTATTTTAATTCACGTCTGTAGAATGTTTTAACAAGTATCATTATTTATTTTTAAAAAAATAGTAAATGTAAGAATAAGATAACTGACAACCTATAATGCCTTCATGTGAACAAAAATATTCCAAAAGCTATATTTTCGTTTCTGAAGCCTTCATTTTTTTATTTTTAGGAAGTGATAGGACGCCAAAATGTTGTTCTTTTAGACTTGAAAAATGTCTAGGACCGGTCCTCCCTCATTGAACTTCATAAATGTAAATAAATTTAACGAACAGCAGCGCAGTACGCTACAAGCTTATCACAATATATGAAGGCAGGGTCCTAGGACTTGAGCCTGATATACAGAGTGAAATACTGCCTGCCTATGCAGCATTTCGTTAGCTGCCTACTCTATAGATCCGACTGAAGCTGGGTAGAGAGTTTACTATGAGTCAGCATTGCGATGACAAATATTACAGTAATGATAATATAAAATATAACATAGTACACAACATACCCTAAGAATCCTGTACCAGGACCACCAATAAATAAAAACTAATTAAGGATTTATTCCTCTGGTAAGTTATTCCAAGATGAAAGTAATATATGAAAATTTAGGTGCTTTTCAATTTTCGATGTGAAAAATATTTGTAACTAAATCTCTCACCTAGTAATGCAAACATACCCTAACAAAATTTTAATCTAATTTTTAATTTCTTCCTCAGGTTCGCAATATTTAGTAAAACAGTGAAATATATACACACACACTTAGGTTCGAAACTTTAAAATTAAATTTAAGAGTTCCTCGGCTTACAAAGTTCAGACATATAAGAGTAATTGACTATGCACTCATACCACTGGGTTGGAAGATTTAGACAAAACTGTTTTCACAGTCAATTAAAGTAAAGTTCAATTTATAGGTGCATCTTGCAAAATGAAGTCCCACGATGTCTTGAGGCTCACTAAAATAAACTAAATATTTAAAAAAAAAAAAAAAAAAAAAACAGCACTAAGCCTCTTCTTAAAATGGCTATGAATTTCACTTTTGTTTTGCCTAAACACCCTCCCTGTGGTGTTCTTCCATTATGTTGGCGGCAGATGCAATCCCTGGCCATCGATGGGATCTGCCGTACGTACTCCCAACACGAGTATCAAGTGATCAAGAGACAGTTAGCATTGCTTGCGCAAACTTAAAAGGCACAGCACAGGCCTAGAGGTGACAAACCTCCAAGTGCTTAGAGGAATAGAATGAAACTTCACATATCTGTACTGAAATCAGCGTATATCAGTAACAATTTTACATGAAAATAAATTAGCCGAATATGAATTAAATAAGTGAGAGATTTTATAATAATAACATGCATATCAATAAATAAAATTAGTTAATTAGTATCTTGGATTGAAGCTAAAATCGGGGGAAAAATCTGTTTATTTCATTATAAATTTCAATTTGAAAAATATCACTATCTTGAGGTGTCCATGGAGTAATAATACTAATAAAAGTTATACACGCCGTAATACTATTACAAGAGAGCCATGTTAAACTATGTTAGGTGAGACTAGAGTGATCTGTGTACCTATACACAGTATATATTACCACTGACGTCTTTGTTCACCTCGGTGTTTTAATATCCCAAACACTATGGAAAATTAACATTGTCATTCTCAAAATCACTCACAATTTCACACATATAGGTATTTTGTCACATAAGTATTTATACCTAAATAAACATCCACCTCGATACAACCAGGACTTCACAATTAAATGTACCTTCGGGCCATTTGCTTAAAATTTATAACTACCAGAAACACTCGGGGGCCAACATAAAAAAAAAAATGCAGTCAATATTATAGGCATTGTACGGAATCATTTAACTGGACTTAATGTTAGTCTAACGTAAATCATTGTCACACGCAGAGATTCCATTAACCTAACTATAACTATTAAGAAATAGCCTTTAAATTATTATAACAAAACATTTTTGCTTATTTCTGACATTTAGATAACAGGCCAGTAGAAAACTCTCTGCGGACCGCATCGGGCCCACGGGCCGCCTATTGAGAAGGACTGAGCGAGGTGACGCAACTGTAATACGTTAGACCCAGCTTCAGTCCTCGGCTCCGGCCATCCTGACTGTGGTTTAAGGGCCGGCTCGATCCATATGTTCAGTGTGGGAGAGATAGGGATTTCAATGTAAAATTGAAAGTCGCTTTACACATTCAGTTTTCATGATTTAACTTTCAAACAAGAATTGTAATACAGATTTTGAAGACGACTAACTCGCTATAAGACGAAAAAACTATTTTCGTTATAAAAAACGTATTAAATCGATAGTTTAAATATTAAAATCGCTGCACGTTTCAGGCTATGTAGTTTAATGGGTTAAATATTATATAGCGAATTACATTACGATTAAACACATAAATAAGTCAGTGGTAGCGTAACTGTATCTCATATAGGAAAAGCGTGAGAGGTCTTTACGTAAATGAAAAATTAGTGGAGTAATGGGTGGTGTACTGGGAGGTGCGCGCGCATCCAGAGGGGAGCGGGGAGGTAGAGCAGTCGGGCGTAGTTGCCACGTCTGTTATCACCCTGAGGAGAAGCCTTGAGCAGTATCTGCGCTGGCTCATCTGTAATCTGAGCTACACTACAGGGAAGTCGGCGGCCACGCGTGAATGTTGTCGGTGCGATAGTGTAACAGAAAACGATCCACAATGGGAAGAGCGAAGTGTAAAAACAAACGACTGCCATTATATAGCCAACGGAGGTCTGACAAAAGGAAAATACAGAATGTTCATGTAGCAAAATTTGCCAGGCATGCAGCATGTATTTACGTTTGTATGTATGCACCGTGACAGAATGTCATCATGTCTTCAGGTAGATAAGCGTGTAAAGGTTGTGGGTTTTACTATTCATCTGAGATACAGTAGGCCTAACCACTGAGTAAAATCTGTCTTTACTCACTGGTCTAACCACGCAGTAGTGTAGAGTCTATATCTGTAATGAGTAGTGTGTTGATGTACCGAACGAGTGTTATTGGTTTTGTGTAAGACAACAAATGCATTCATAAAGTAAATGTAGATAATAAATGTATCTATAACAAGCTATATTTCATGGGTGAGATTTTGTATTATATTAGCCGCAATTGTCATGATACTCCGAATTGCCGGAAGAGTGACGTAGGTTTCATACTCAAGACAGTTTTTCACTAAGGGGATGTTTTAAAATACCTTTATAAGACTCTACCAGTTGGATATATATTCATCCAACGCTGTATATTTTTCCGCTAGGTAGAAGAAGAAAAAGGCGCACGTATAAAAGACTCGTGGCTGTCATTTAGCTCGAGTGATTATCTGATATGTCATAACTGAACTTTGAATTACTTTCATCGATTGAGAAATTATTTAAATGAATGAACTCCATGGCCATTTACTGGATAAATAAGACAAATTTATTATTTCATTGTTATATTTACACTATTTTTGTACATAAATTGTAGAAAATTCTTTCTAGACACAAGTCAACATTAACTAAAACTATGAACTTTGCAAAATGAATTCTATAAGATGTATGTATAATTATTAAAAAAATATTTGACATAGGGCTTATTACATTTATATGTTTCACCTGAAATATAAATATGTTTTACTAATGCCAAAAGACAGATCCAAAGGTAAGGAAGTTTAAAAACACAACTTCCTGTTTTTTTTTATTTTAAAGTGTGTTACATTTTTTTTGTTACACCAAATAGTTAATTGTGACCTTGAAAATGATTACTCCCCCCCCCCCTAGATGTTCAAAAATAATTTGTTACAATATCTATAGACCTGTCACTATGAACGAACTTTATTTAGGGTTGCCGTGGCGACTTTGATTGTTACTGTCGAGCTAAAACGAGCTGGCAGTTTGTGACCACGGTGTCTCTGACGTGTGTTGCGATTTGCAAATGCGCAACATGTCTCAAATAATTTGCTAACTTTTTTGACCGGCAGGCCAGTATCGGCGACCGTATAGTGAGAAACATTTTAAAACACTAAAGTGGTTGTTTCATGGCATTAAACAGCATCTCTGTGCCTCTTTCCTAGTATTATGTCATTAAAAATATCTGCGTAGTTACTTGTAATTGATGCTCGGAGTTGTTAAATAGCTTTCAAATAAATGTCTATCATAAAAGTTGACTCGTATATTTTTCTACACCACTGTACCAAACAAACACTACTTATCATTTAAGGAAATATGAAGTAGAAAAGTAAGGAATAATAATTATTTTTGTAGTCACTATTTCGTTCTGGTTTGTATGCAGGCTGTTCATGGTTGACAGAGCACGTTTGTGGATTCTGATATTATCACTTAGATTAGTTTTTTTAAATGACAAATAGTGTAAGAATGAGTGAATTAATAAGATATTTGAATTCCTAATTTTTTATCTTAAAAATTCGCTTGAGTAGAGCATAAATACAACTATCTATGGCAACGTTAATTTTACATGTAGACTAAGGATATGTACTATAGGCCTGTTTACAACTAGAACATAAGCGATGCTTTAAATAGTGTTCAATAAACCATGGACAGTCATTAAATGGTTAATATTTATAATTCTTAATGTCGGTATTCAATTGTGCGTTTAACGACGGAAATTGTATAGCCACTTCTTGTTATAACTATAGACCCCTAATTTTCGCGAAAAGAATTTTGCTCCACTTTGTTTCAGTGACTTATGTGCACATATGCAGCTCTGCTTCATAACCAGTAATTGGACGTCTTAGCTGTGACGTGTCTTGGGGTTTTACAGGCAAATCACAGACTTGTGAAGTTGTAGTAACGTTATTGTGATTGGCAAAGTCAAATGAGAGATATCACTTCACAAAAACACGCTGCCAGGAACCATGAAGTAGAACTGCAGATGTACACGTAAGTCACTGAAACAAAGTGGGGCGAAATTCTTCTCGCGAAAGTCAGGGGTCCCTAGTTATAGCTAAATATCTATAATCTTGGACATCATCGTATGGACCTAATTGTGGGGGAACAGAATTTTCAAACCTAGTTACGTTTTCCCCAATCTCCTTACAATGGAACACGATCATTCATTAAAATATTCATACATTTGGAGAATTGGAGTTAAATAAAGAGGTGGAAAACGGTCTTCACTGTCAGTGGATTTTCGAATGTTCTGCCTGTCACCATGAATACAAAATACATAATGAAGAAACTGGCTATAAAGATCTTAACAGTGCAAGTACCTGGACTGCAGTTACCTCGGGTATATATTTTTCCCAATTGGAGAGCTTAGTTGCGATATTAGATGTTCCAGCAATGAGCAACAACAGTCAACACTTACATAAAAAATGAAGCAGCAATTGAGAAGGTTTGTATTACAACACGTGTTGATACTATACGAGACCTAAATGCTATAATTAGAGATGATGGTATATCGCGAAAATGTTTTGTGCCAACATAGCCTTGAAAACACTGACACAACGTAGCTGTCTATAGACCAATAACGTGCATCAAATAATAAAATAGCGGTATTCTTATTGGCTTAGTCAAATAGGGCAGTAGCTTCACATACAAGGATGCAGCTCTGCTTCATAACCAGTAATTGGACGTCTTAGCTGTGACGTGTCTTGGGGTTTTACTGGCAAATCACAGACTTGTGAAGTTGTAGTAACATCATTGTGGTTGGCAGTCAAATTAGAGATATCACTTCACAAAAACACGCTGACAGTAACGCCGTTATAATAATAGAGAAGGCAGGTAAATTATTGTTTCTTGGAGCTAGGAATAATACTGTTGTATTTGTGACAGTAATGACTCAACTGACTCTAGTATAAAGCCACACACATGTTACAAAAATAGGATTCTAATAAACTATCAACTGCAATGGAATAGGACATAATCTTAGAAGCGTCTCCATTCACTAATTAGTGTATGAAGGTTTTGTTGATCATCTCGTAGAAAAAGCTCCACGACTCATTACAAATACAACTACGTATTCAGCTGAGTTTTATATGAGTCTCCTGGTCAGATTTAATTCTGGAAATAGTATCAATTTTTTCACAACAGGAATCATTTCAACGAAGTTGTTAACGTCGCTGGATTACAACTCTTGTGTGGTCATTCGCGAATACTGAGCCCAGTCAAGACCCTGACTGGTCGGAGTTCAGGACAGACTCACAAGATGCTGATTAAGCGTAAAATACAGCCCCGTGAAGCAGTCAAATGGCGTCTAGACTTGACTGCCTAAGCAAGAAACAAACGAAAATACAGAAAAGTATTAGCTCCTCCAGATGAAGACTACGGACAAAATGTATTGGAACCTGAAGATACCGAGGTCACAAAGCAAACATGCAAGCTTTTAGTCGAATATTTTCAAGTTACGGTATAAGAATGAGACCGAACTGCTGTGCAGACAGTTGCACAAAGAGAAAGTGAAAAATGGCATGATAAACGACAAGGTCGTTTAACATAAAGTAATTATTGAGAGGTTTGTCAGCGGGAAGATTCCACGCGTTGTTGTAGTTTTGTCAAGCGACTTCTGTACAAACCTAATATTGCAACACTTGCTGTGGCGTATGGCATCCATAATAAATACATCGCTATTAAGAGCTTCGAACCAGACATAGTTTTGAATGTCGACAGGTGTGACATATTTGTGAAGTTCGTACGTGGTCAATTTGGTGCAAGTCTAGATGGTTTCGTTACAGAGGAAAATGCTCTGGTTGAGGTGAAATGTGCTCCTTCTGCTAAGTCACTAGGCCTAATGAAAAATGCTAGACAGAAAAAGCACTTCTTTCTGGTAATGACATCCGTCAATAAAGTAACACTTTAAAAAGACGCACCAATGCTTTTATCAAATGCAAGGAGCACTGAACATAACTGAGCACGAATTCTACTACTTTATAGTGATGGCAGATAAACTGGAAAGTTTTCATACAGAAAAAATAATGACTGAAACATTTTGAAGACAGGAAATGATTCTAAAAATTGAAGCGATTTAATATGTATTGCATGTTGGCCGGAATCGCAGAACCTATGACTAGAGCCACGATTTTATGGCGAAAAGATTTTTGCAAATTTGGTTTCGATGCATCATGAGCACATCTGCAGCTCTGCTACATCGTCTGTGATTGGATGACTTTACTCTCACTGGCCTTGGCATATTATAGACGTACAGAGTCACAATAATATTATTCTGATTGGTGCAGTCAAATGAGAAACGTGTCTGCAAATGAGAAACGTGTCTGAACAAAGACACGCTGCCAATAACCTTGAAACAGAACTGCCGATGTGCACGTGAGTCACTGAAACAAAGCGGGGCAAAAATCTTTTCGCGACAAAATCGTGGCCCTAGCGATGACTTATTTCCCAAGTTCGGAATACAATTCGTGAACCTGTATTCATAACTGTAGTACAGAAGTCAGTGTACCGGTATCTTAAAAATGAAGAAGCAAAATGAGTTCCACATATAGACAGTGTGCATCATGTTAATTATACTTATCACTAAATATAATAAGGAAACATGCTTGCATTTAGTTGTTTTGTGTATATTTTGTCATTATACTTCTGAAAATGTGTGAAATTGCAAGTACAGTCATTCTTGCATTAATAGTCCTGTATGGATTTGTGCATTTTTATAATTTAACTGGAATAACTGGAGGTGTCTCATTTTAAACGATTCTGTATTTCTGTGTGCTTATTTCAAGAGAATCCGACGCTTGATTTCTTTACTGCCGTTTTTATATGCAGCAAGTCTTCTAAGAAAAGAAAAAAAGTTGAATGACTTCCACATTGACAGTTGGCGCATTTTCTTTACGTTATGTTACTGAATATTATAAGGAAACATATTTAAATCAAGTTATTTGTATATATTTAACCTACTTCTGAAAATTGCTGAGCTTGCAAGAACAGTGTAAGATAATTGTAATTAATGCATTACTAGGTCTGCATGGGTTTGCGCATGTGTACGATTTTATTCGAAACATTTATTTGTCTAACGATTGCCAAGCTCAATTGACACTGTATTCTGTGTATATGGTACATATATTTTACGCATATTTTGTTTCTAATATGTGTGTGTGTTTGGTATGGCTACCATTTTGAAAGTCAACGACTAATCTTCTTAATTAACGTGTGTATAAGGCTAATTGTCATAACACTACCACAATACAAAATTTTATAATATTAGTTTAAACGTTTTATGAAATATAGCATAAACTATTTAGTGAATTAGATGGTACTAGCTTTCAAAATGGCAGACCTGTGATCAAAAAGTATCAAACCCTAATGCACATTACATGTTCGTTGAGCGTACCAAATTTGGTTAGAATTCTCTGAATAGTTACAGAGATATACCGTATCACACAAACAATTCAAATGGCCAACATTTTGAAAGACAGTGCAAAGCGTTTTTGAAAAATATAAAAGTCAGGTCCTATTATTTTATAGAGTTTGGTTGAAATCGGTGCATGTATTCAAAATATATTTGTGGTGGGGGGAGGGACCCATAACCAGCCACAAAAACAGATAGTAAGGTAATCTTATAAGCCGATTTTTCCTTAGGAAGGCAGACTAGAAACCGTTGTCTGTTTTTTTTTTTTTTTTTTCGTTCTTACCACCTGTTTTTGTCATGGTACCTATGCTGCACGACTTGCTAGTACCTTGCTACATTTGTGCATTTAAAGTAATAAGCTCATTTGTGGCTTGGTAACCTGTTCATGAAACAGTATTAAAATATTATGCAACACATCTAAGGTCCATGAATATTTCACTCAGAAAAGTTTAGTTTATAAAATACTAAATTTTCATATTTATTTAGGTTCAAGAGGTAAGTATACAATGTTGTCGAAACTCGAGATACTTTTAGCGGACCATTTTCAGCAGGTTTTCGAGTAAAATAATAAGAAAGGCCTTTAGGTCACAATTTTTAACAGGTAAATCAATGAATGTGTAAAACATTTAACAATTTTGTAAGAATCTCCATAATCTGTAGGCCAAGTGGTAGATATTTAATGAATTTTTCGCAAATACTTTGTGGAGCAAGCGGGTGAGCGATTGGTTTCGTCAGCTCTGCAGCTGAGTTCAAGCGCAGCTCCGCAAGTGGGGTAAGGTCCGTCCGTAAAGGCTGCAGCTGCAGGTGTCCTTGCTTCGTTCTCTGCGCGTGCTGATGTGGCAACAGCGTACAGGTATCTGCTTACGCACCGTCACACTATTCGTCCAAGCCGGCCACCCATCCCTCCCACCCCGTCCTGCCGCCTGCAACCCTATCTAGGCGACGATTTCAACAAACAACGCTCTCAGAGCCGCCCGTTTAAATTGGGTATCCCGAAATCGCTTCAGGCAATGCTGTGATTATACTTTAACAAAAGGCAAATTCCTCTACCAGCTCCTGCCATTGTACCTAGTAGACACACGCCGTCTCTAATGACATCGCAGCCAACAAGACATAACCTTCAAATCAGGAAATTGTACAAAACCGTAATCAGTCACACAAAATAATATTTACGGTGTAAATCACTAACCCATCGTTTTCAAAGGGAACTGAGTGGCACTTATCAAATCCCTTATATGTATCTCAGAAACATTATATATATATATAAGTTCATGTAAGCTATATATCACATAGTGAAGACCGTAAAATTTAAAAATAAAACATAACAAATTTATTTATCCTTTCATCACCTATTTTATTAAACATTTTCATGCAACTAAAATTTATAATTTACTGAACATACCATATCACGTCTCTGTTCGCAAAGAAATAAATTAAAAACAGTGTTATCGAAAACATATGGGCAGAAAACGTGGAACTCAGCACAAAAAAAAAAAATATTAGCGTTACTTTTTGTTTGGATAGCCAACTTGTGAGAAATAGTAGATATATTTAATATGTGCTGCACTAGAAAAAACTCGCAAACAAAACTCGGGACAAGGCTTACAAATGAGCACAAAACGTTTAGTTTAATTGTACACATTACTGTTCTGATCAACGTTATGCAAGGAGAGGTGCTGCAGAGACGGTATATTTGAGTAGTGCTGTATCTGATAATAAAGGCGCACAGACTCGGAGCCAGGATCACAATTCAACACAAAACTAATAGTATACGTGTACAAATTTCTGTTTAGATTGGCGTTATGCGGGAAAAGGTACTGCAATGACGGTATATTTTAAGAGTGCTGTACCTGATAAAAATGGCGCACAAAACTCGGGACCAGGCGCACAATTCAGCACAAAACTAGTACAATAAGTGTACAAATTTCTGTTTAGATCGGCGTTATGCGGGGAGAGGTGCTGCAGTGACGGTATATTTGAAGAGTGCTGTACCTTACAATAATGGCGCACAAAACTCGGGACCAGGCGCACAATTCAGCACAAAACTAGTACAATAAGTGTACAAATTTCTGTTTAGATCGGCGTTATGCGGGGAGAGGTGCTGCAGTGACGGTATATTTGAAGAGTGCTGTACCTTACAATAATGGCGCACAAAACTCGGGACCAGGCGCACAATTCAGCACAAAACTAGTAGATTACGTGTACAAATTTCTGTTCTGATCGGCGTTATGCGGGGAGAGGTGCTGCAGTGGCGG